>MU225783.1:1021447-1042613 GCA_018584345.1 Thuja plicata
AGTAACAGGGTCGTTTGGACATAAATCAAGGGTATGATCACACTTAGGGAAAATAGGGTCCATAGTTGCGACAGACCAAATTCAGGTGGTTACAGCATGTACATGTGATAACTAGTCTTTCTGAAACTTCTTAAGCATCCAACCGAAACATATGTTGACATCAATGACAAAACATGAATTTCATCACTTCAAACATAAAAAATTCCAAAAATCCCCCCTTTGGAATTGATGACAACATATGTGAAAATCCATCAACCCAAAAGTAACTTTCTTAATACATCTTTCTCAATATCCTCTTCACAGCTACCCCTAAGGCAGTAGGGATTTTTCACTTATATCTCCCCCCTTTGAAATCAATGGAAAAGGGTGCCATAACTCTTTTCCTTCTCTGCACATCACACCTCTGCAAGGTGTATCTTTTTCAAATCTTCATACCTGCAACAAACCAGGTGCTTGTTCACCCAAATATGTTCTATTGTATTCCTACGATCACTCCCCTTGAGGAGTAGATCCAAACATAAAGTCCACAGAATAATATAGCTCTAATAAACTAATGGAATGATGCATTCTTGAATCATTTAGCTCTCACAAGGAGGGATTCTCAGCTCAAGCATACCTCTGAGCTAATCAAAGTTATCTTTTGGAAAAGGTTTAGTGAATATATTTGCTATTTGCTCCTTTGTACTGATGTACTCCAATTTGACTTCCTTTTCTGCAACCTTGTCTCTCAAAAAGTGATACTTGATTGAAATATATTTAGTGTTTGAATGCATAACAAGATTATTTTACATGTTCATTGTGCTTGTATTATCATCCAAACAATCTGTGTACAATTTATAACAGCAACTACATATTTTGATTTAACAGTAGATTGAGTTATACAACAACGCTTCTTACTTAGCCATGAAACCAACCTATTTCCAAGGAAAAATGCTCCACCAATGGTGTTTTTTCTGTCATCAACACTTCCTACCCAATCAACATCAATATAGGCATATAATGTAAAATCATCAGACTTTTCATACCATAAACCATATTCCAGTGTCCCTTTTAAGTATCTGAATATCCTTTTAACTGCAGCAAGGTGAGTCTCCTTAGGATCAGCGTGAAACCTCGCAACAATTCCAAATGTACTAGCTATGTCTAGTCTAGTGTGAGTTAAATAATGAAAACCTCTAATCATAGACCTGTATTTTGTCTGAAAATTACTTTGAGATTCATCAGTAGTAGTAACCTTGCATCTAGTAACCATAGGTATTCCAAAAGGTTTATAATCTTCTATCCCAAACTTCTTTAGCAATTCCTTAATATACTTGGTTTGGGAAATTAAAATTCCATGTTTACTTTGTGTAATTTGCAAACCAAGGAAGAACTTCATTTCACCAATCATAGACATTTCAAATTCACTTTTCATTTCTTCAAAGAATTTGTTACTCATTTCATGATTGCCTCTAAAGATTATATCATCCATAAAGACTTCAACAATCAAAATTCCATCTTCACAAGTTCTCACATATAGATTACTATCTGCACTACCTTTTCTGAAACCAAGATTCAATAAATACCTGTCTAGCTGAGCATACTATGCTCTAGATTCTTATTTCAGTCCATAAAATGCCTTTCTCAACCTGAAAACCATGTCTTTATCATCTGTTAAAGGAAAACCATCAGGTTGCTCAATGTAAACCTCTTCCTCTAGATCAACATTCAGAAATGTAGACTTCACATCCATCTTATATACCTTGAAGTCTTTATGTGTTGAATAAGCAAGGAATAGTCTCACTGCCTCTAACCTCGTAACAAGTGCAAATGTTTCTTCAAAGTCTACACCTTCCTGTTATGAATATCCCTTACAGACCAGTCTAGCCTTATTTCTTACAACCATGCCTACTTCATTCATTTTGTTTCTGAAAACCCCTTTAGTTTCAATTATATTCTTGTTCTTAGGACTAGGAATCAATTCTTAAGTGTTGTTTTTCTCTACTTGATCTAATTCTTCCTACATTTCCGTAATCCAAGATTCATCTTTACATGCATCATCAGTAGTCTTAGGTTCTACTTGTGAAATCAAACAAATCTCATTTCTAACTTTCTAGACCTTGTCATCATGCCCTTATTAACATCACCAATAATATGATTCTCAGGATGATTCATCTTAACATACCTTGGTGTCTTTGGTGCTTCTATAGGCTCATCCAAGCATGTCTGAATCTCAAGAATTTGTTATGTCTCTTGATTTTCAATATTCTTCTCATTCTCTGGGATCTCAATTTGAAACCTCTCATCAATTTTCACATTAACACTTTCAACTAATTTTCTCAATCTAAAATTGAAACATTTATAAGCCTTACTTCTAGTATAATAGCCAAGGAAAATTCCTTCATCACTTCTAGCATCAACCTTTCCAATTTCATCATATCTTTTGATAGAACACTTGCTACCAAATATTACGAAGTATTTTATATTGGAGTTGAGGAAAAACTATCAACCCGCAACTCCTAAGAATGACCTACATGCAAACCTTCACACAAAGAGAGACACAAAAAAGCCATGGAGGCCAAAAATAACAGATCGATGGAAGAGGAAACATATTGTGCAGACAATGGAAAAAAAATATCAATGTAATAGCATCCTCAATTAATTAATAATTTACAAAGAGGGGATCCTTATAAAAGGATACTAAAACCCTAAAAGGGAAATCCTAAAGGAGAAATATCTAGGTTGCATAATAATAATTAATAAAAGAATTAATTAATTATATGCCTAAATTTTAGCTTAAGTAAAAGAGAGATAATAAGTGTCTTAATAATTAAATCAAGATGATTTAATTAATAAGTGGAATCGCTTTATTACTCTAACACCCCCCTTAAGATAAACTTAGGGAGAAGCAAAAAACCTAGAAACAACTACTGAAAGTATGAAATGGGTCCCGACAACAAGGCCGGATAAGGTACCCAAGTACAAAAAATCTTTGTAAAGAGGAGAAATAGAGAAAAACCAGTGGGAAAAACTCCTCTCCAAAAATAGATAAATCCTAGTGAAGGACTGAAGAAGCCTCCAAACTAGGGAATCTCCAAGAAAATAGGAACAAAGGAGGAACATGTAGAACACCTCTGAAGCATGAAGCTGCAAACAGTGTTGAAAAATAACTACTGGAACCTCCAGGGTAAAAGAACAATAATATGTCACCTTTTAGGACAATTTGATTGACTCAGTCGAGGTAGACTCGACCCAGTCCAACTCAGCCTAGTCAAACTTGGCCGAGTCAACATGGCACCGAATGGTGCCTACGTGGCCAAGTCAGCTCGTGCGCGAGCCAATGGGAGGGCAAGTAGGAGTTGGCCGAGTCTGACTGGGCCAAGTCTGACTCGGCCCAATCTACCTAGGTGGCATGCCATGTGGCAGCCAAACCTCCAAAAACATAAACAATCCAAAAGTTTGCACTTCTGCTGGTTTTTTCTCTACTCAAACTAGACAATGTCAAAAACATAAAAGTGCCCTTTTCTAGATCTCGTAACTACGATTGTTGACATATAAATTTTATATTGTTTCGACTATCAAACATTGAAAATTTTTGTTAAAAACTACATGTAGGTTATTAAAGCTTTCAAAAGTCGTTGCTTCAGATAATATAAAAAAATTCTAAATCAATTCAAAATTTTTTAAAATCATAGATAACACTAGATAAGAGAGTCATCTTGAATAATATGTAATTTATTTGGTTTTTGGTATAGTTTGATAGGATAAAAATGGCGGGAGACAAAAACTGTTGATTTCAAGTAAGTTTGACTTTGAATACTTATAACAGGCAAACTATACATCGAAAACACTTTTTTTTTTTTTGCACTACCTATACATGTCATCTAAAACATATTCTAAAATTGGAGGAAAAAACAATGTTTTACTTATAATGATTTGGCGGGAAGTAAACTCCCTGATTTACAATTTTTTCAAAAAATGAAAAATAGACCTAAACAATTCAAAAAACATATTAATTTTGGTTCAAAATTTTTTAAAAAAATTATAGGCATATAATTCATCCTATTTGACACATTTCATTAGTTTACATCATCTTCAAATTCTCAATAGAAATGTGACTTTTATGCCCTTGAAGTTTTACAGTTTTGGTGTTGTTGTCCTTTTCCTTTGTAAAAGGGTGACAGATTATTGTGCTTTTACCCTCCGCTGTAATAGAACATGATCAGGTAGAGAAGACTATTAAAAAATCCTAGAGATCTAATCAATCAAAGATGGAAGGATCCCTCTAAAACAGGAATGAAAGAGTGTCCATATGGTAAATGATCCATTTCACCAAAATGCATAGGTACCTAGCCACTGCATCTACATAGTACATAGGAACAAATAATGAATACATAGATCACTTCATCAAACCAAGGAAGCATTAGAACCAACAAAAGATACCCCCCATAATACTAAGCAGGGAGAGGCATGATAGGTACACTGAGTCAGACTGCCACGAAACATTGCATGATGAAGAATATACAAACACATATAAAGAATGGTGTCGCAGAAAGATAACTCTCTTGACACACATCATGACTCTAATTTCATGGAAGGAACACTCACTTGACAAAGGTAGATGGAAAACAATTCAAACATAAAACCCCCCATGACAATTTATAATATAGTGCGAGTACAAACATACACACAATGTGCAAGATCCCAAGCATGCAAGATGACACTTTATCTTAATGCGTTTGCAAAAAATGCTACAAAAAAGATGTATACAATATTCAAAAAGGAAACAATCCCAGGACTTGAAAAATCCAAGATATCCACCAGAATGTCATAAAGAAAAAAACTAAATAAAAGATACATGGAGAAAATTTTGGGTGTGAGACCCATAGAAAAAGTAGAACAAAACCAGCTTTCGGATGCCATGCGAAAGTCAAAAAATGGAGTCCAGAGGAGAAAGATATAGTGACCAAAGAACAAAATGGAACTTTGAATTTGACAGACAAAAAACCCTGCAAGACAGAAAAATCAGATAGCCAAACCTGAAAAATCAGATCGGCCTCGGAACCAACTTTTCATCGATATCGCATTTGGTGAAAAATGCCTCCGTTTTCTCAAGTTATGAGAAAAAAATGGATAGTACCCCTAAAAAGGAACAAAAATGAGCCTGGGTGATCTCTAGTGGCTCTACGAGTGGAGGTGGCATAGCGGTGGCATGGTGGTGGCAGAAGAGGTTAGTGCCGCTGGTGGAGGTGGTGCAACAAAGGTGCACAAGATTTGGGCTCGACTGCGATCTTGGGGCTCGGTAGTAGGGATGGCCCCACACACAAAAAAAAAAAATCTTTTTTTTTTCATGCAAAAAGCATAAAAAATGCCATTTTCTCTCTCCACCATGCAACTAGATGCAAATTTCAAGGTGGTGTCAAAATTGAGGTAGCACATAAATCGAGGCAACATTAAAATTGTGGTGGATTTTTTCCCCATAAAGTGTGCCAAGGGTCATGCATGCAAAAATAGGGCCAAAATTTTAACTTTGTCCAAATAGGATGTGCTTTATATGAAAATGGTGGTTTTGGGGAATTCTAGACATGATTGTGTGGTCATTTTGTTCCCACGCTACTCCAAAAAATATCTCCACTCCAAATCCACACAACTTTTCACAGAAAACCTCTCAAAAATTCAAATCTGAAGGGCAAGACCAAAAAACTCTCATGAAGAGAACATGGGAATGAAAGGGCGGAGCTTTGATACCATATTGGAGTTGATGAAAACTATCAACCCACAACTCCCAAGAATCACCTGCATGCAAACCTTTCAAAGAAAGAGAGAAGGAAAAAAGTAATGGAGACCAAAAATAATAGATCGATGGAAGAGGAAACATATTGTGCAAAAAATAGACAAAGACAAAATCCTTATAAAAGGATCTCGAAACCCTAAAGGGGAAATATCTAGGTTGCATAATAATAATTAATAAAATAATTAATTATTATATTCCTAAAGTTTAGCTTAATTAAAAGAGAGATAATAAGTGACTTAATAATTAAATCAAGATGATTTAGTTAATAAGTGGAATCACTTTATTACTCTAACATTTTACAGTAGGAGCATAACCAAACAAAAGTTCATAGGGTTTCTTATCAATACCTTCTTTGATCTGAATTCTGTTCAAAGTGTAGACAACAGTACTGGTTGCTTCTCTCTAATGCATATTATATACATTAACTTTAAGCAACATTATCCTGGCCGCATCCGCTATAGTTTTGTTTCTTCTTTCTGCTATCGCAACATGCTAATGTGTCCTAGGAGAAGAAGTTTGTCTATATATCCCATGCTTTTCAAAGTAAGTATTGAATAAATCTGATGTAAACTCTCCACCTCTATCTGACCTCATACATTTTATCTTAAGACCTGATTCATTCTCAACTTTTTATTTGAAAATATTGAACTTATTAAATGCTTTAGATTTTTATTTGAGAAATGCAACCCACATCATCCTAGAATAGTCATAAAAAAAGTATAAAGTACCTTTCACCATAGTAGGATCTAGTCCTTGTAGGACCACAATGATCTGTATGTACCAGATCCAACTTTCCTCTTGCTAAAAAGGATTTTCTCTTAAAGTTGTTCTTAGTTTGTTTTCCCATCACACACTCTCTGTTAGAGTATTTATTTATCTTCACTTATTAATTAGATCATGTTGATTTAATTATTAAGTTGTCTATGTACTCTATTTTCACTTAAGTTGTCTCTTATGTGCATATAATTAATAATTTATATTAATTATATTGCGCAACCTAGATATTACCTTTTTAGGGTTTTGTTCACCTTTAAGGTTGAACTTTTGTAATTATTATTTCATTACTTTGGAATACAATTTGCTCTCACTCCGCTGAGATTTTTCAAACCTGTGCTTTTGTCTCTTTCGTTTCCTTTCAGCAACAGGTTATTTGCATGCAGGTGTTCTTGGCGATCTGTAAAGTTGGATTTCTCAACTTCTACATGGTATCAGAGCTTCCCTACTGTTGCCTGGTTTGAGAGTTTTTTGAAGCCTTGAGTCACAAACGAAAGCCACAACTTCTCTAGGGTATTTTCTTTATTTTGGATGAGGCGCTATTTTCTAGAGCACTTTGAGCCAAAATGGACTCAATCATTGCGTTCAGAAGGCCTGAGAGAGTTGAAATACATATAAACTTCGCTGGTTTTGGTCACAGTGATCCCAGAGGAAAAATTTCTCCCTTCTAGGCCGTACGGCTCAAAAATCGAGGCAAAAATTAAAAAAAATTAAAAAAATTTGATTTTTTTAGGGTTTTTACACCCTGCACAGGCTTTTCCACAGCATGCCACCCCGGCCCGGCCCGCTCCCGGCCCCAGGCGGCACGTCGCCCACCAGCCACCGAGGCTGCCGCCACAGGCGCTGCTGCCTGGGAGCCGCTCAGTCACCGCCAGCGAGCCGCCCAGTCTTTGCCACCGTCGGTGACCCACCACTAGCCCACCACTTGTCACCGCCTACCAACACCGATAAGATAGTGGTGATGTCACTGCTGATGTCACCCTGCCGGATTTCTTTTCTGTCCATTTTTCAAAATTTTTCTGGCACTTATGACTTTTTCTGGCAACGGAAAAAAATTTCCGGCTGACGGTCATCTGACGGCCATACGACCGTCAAATTTTTTGGCGCAGACGGGCGACGGCTATTTGACGGTCAAATTTTTCCAGTGTCTAGTTTTTTCTAGAGAGTTGGTTTTCGGAGGCATCATTGATTTTTTTGCCATAACTTGAGCATACGGTGTCCATTTTTGAAAAACAAAACATCATCGGAAAGGTGTTTTTGAGTTGGACGCAATGGTGCTGGTCTTGATTGTTGATTTGGCTATTTGATCCCTCAATTTTGGCATTGAAGTAGAAGCTTTTATTTCCTCCATCTCTGCATCTGGCGTCCAGGTTTTCTTCTCATTTTTTGTGCTTTCAGTAATTGTTTCTTTGTTGTATGGGGGATATAATTATAAATTGTGGGGGGGTGCTTTTGCTTTCTATCATTTACATTAAAAAATGACCCTTCTATTTTCGTCTTCTTCTTGTCTCAATGTCGGACCCCTCTGTGGCCTGGCTCACACTGCACAATCACCACACCTGGAAAGCACACATGACCAGGCTACTCATGTTATGTGGCCTATGGTCATGTCTAGATGAAAACCAACTTGTCCTGCAGCGTCCTTTTGAGGTTCTTCAGCATAGCAATAAAATGGATGAAGCCATGGGCTTGATTGCACTGAACATCTCCGACAGTCTCCTTTTTCACTTGGATGGTTTGACAACTCCTAGGGCCATTTGGGGCAAGTTTTTAGATTTGTTTGGCATAGTGAATGAGTTCTGGGCACTACAGCTTGATGCAGAGTTGATCACTTTGACTCCTACCAGCTTTCCCACTATGGAGGACTTCTTGATGAAGTTCAAATCTCTACGCTCAGTTTTGCAGGGATGTGGGAGAAACAAGACAGATGATGAGTGTATCTTCCTGATACTCTCAAAGTTGAGAGGAAAGTATTAGATATTTTCTTCTACTTTCTACTCCACCATGGATGCTTTGGGTACTAGACACACCATGCCTTCATTCGAGACATTCTGTGATCGGTTGACTCGGGAACAGGAAAAGATCCAAAAGATGGATGTTTCTAGCTCTTCTAGCCAAGCATTGGTTGCTCAGTCTTCATAGGGGAAACCAAAACAAAAATCCAAACTGAAGAAATATTCAGTAGGCAATGAGTATTCCTCCAAACATGCACAGAAAAATGATTCCAAACCTCTAGCTAACCCTTCCAAGGGTAAATCTTCTTTGAAGTCTACTAAGTCTACCTCAAAGACTCAGAAGAAATCAGTTGAGACCTGCATCTTTTGTGGAAAGGATGGACATCCTATTTCTAGGTGCTCGAAATGATTGGAGGCTTTAGAGGAAGCCATGCAGGAGCATCACATTTCATCTCCTCAGTCCACATCCTCCCCTGTAGGGAAAGGTCATGCTCTTATTACATGAGCAACGACTTCTAGGCCCACCTAGATTCTTGATTCCTTGTGCTACTTCACATATTGCTGTTGGGAACTCATCTCATCTTTCTATTTTGGGTTCTGGTTCTATTGCATTAGCTGGGGGTTCTCTTTAGGATGTTCTTTTTTTCCCTGACATTTCAACAAACCTATTGTCTATCTATCATATTTTTCACTCTGGCTCTAGTAAGACAGTTGAGTTCTCACCACATGATGTGGTTATTCAGGACTTACATGATTCTGATATGATTGTGGCTACTGGGAGTGTTGACACTACATCCCACCTATATAGATTTGATGGATTTGAGTCTTCTACTGGCACAGGTTCCTATCTTATAGCACATGCTGATTCAGTGAGAAGACTTTGGCATGAGCATTTGGGCCATGTCAATTACAGAAATCTTTAGCAGATGAGCACACATGCACTTATTCTTGGGCTTCCACAGATTACTTGCACTGATGGGGTTTGTCAGGGTTGTGTTCTTGGCAAACAAAATAGGGATCTTTTTCCTCATGGATGGGCTACTCGTGCTTTGGAACCATTGGATTTGATTCATAGTGACCTCATGTCATTTACTACTCCTTTTTCTGGTGCCAGATATGTGCTTACTTTCATTGATGACTTCTCCAGGCGCACATGGGTGTACTCTTTGAAGTACAAGTCTGATGTCTTTGATTCATTTTGAGTTTTTAAGAAATTTATGGAGAAACAATCTATTCTTTCTATTCGTTGGATACGCACGGATAATGGGGGGAGTATGTGAACCAAGTTTTTAAGGATTTTTTCTCTGAACATGGTCTTCAGCATCAGTTTTCAATGCCCTACACCCCTCAGCAGAATGATGTGGCAAAGAGAAAGAATAGAACACTTCGGGAGATGGCTAATTGTACGATACAGTCCAGGTCCATGGATTCATCTTTTTGGGCAGAGGCAGTCAATTATGCCAACTATATTCGGAATCAGATGCCTCACAAGGCAGTTTGACATATGAATTTTGAGGAGGCTTGGTCTCATGTCAAGCCTGATGTATCTTCATTCTGAGTTTTTGGTAGTGAAGCATGGGCCTTTGTGCCTGATGCTCATAGGAGAGTTATGGAGCAGAAGAGCTGACACCTCATTTTTGTTGGCTACTGCGAGGATGTTAAGGAATACATGTTGTTTGACCCTGATTCTAGAGAGGTCATATTTCGACAGGATGTCCAGTTTGATGAGTGCCTTCCTGTAGTAGATACCCCACTTCCAGAGTCTACTTCACTTACCACTACTCCCTCATCTCTTCCAGTTTCTTTTCAGGATGATGAGGATGATGATCTTGGTGATCCCCATTTACCTCCACAGGATCCTCCACCAATGCCTAGATGGGCTTGTGTTACAGTTGATGCTGCAGGATCTTTGGCTGGTGACCCTTCCACTTCCTGTCGCACCCAGTCTCATATTACAGGTTCTAGTCTTCTGAGTCATGCTATTTGTGGTGATCCTCAAAAATTTGCGGCAGCGACAAGACATACTAAGTGAGACAGTGCTATGGAGGAGGAGTATTCTTCTTTAATGAAGAATCACACTTGGGATCTTTGTTCTCTTCCTAAGGGAAGAAAGTTAGTGCGATGCAAGTGGTTGTATCATACTAAGTTTTCTGCTGATGGTTCTATTGATAAGTACAAGGAACGTCTTTTTGCAAATGGTTTTTCACAGGTTGAGGGTATTGATTACACTGAGACATTTGCCCCTATCGCCAAGATGAACTCTATTCGCCTTGTCTTATCCCTTGCAACTTCTCAGGGATGGCCCATTTTTTAGATGGATGTGAAGAGTACATTCTTACATGGTGATCTTACTGAGGAGATTTACATGGAGCAGCCTTAGGGATTTGTGCAGGATTCCTCCTTGGTTTGCAGACTTCGGCGTTCTTTGTATGGTCTCAAATAGGCCCCTCGGGCTTGGTATGAGAAGATGGACTCCTTTCTTCTTTCTACAGGATTCACATGATGTCATTTTGATCCTATAGTCTACATTCAATGTCTTGAGGATGAGGTTTTGATCCTTGTGCTATATGTTGATGATCTTCTCATCACAGGTATCTCATCTTCTATGATTCAGGATGTTCAGTGCGCATTGATGGAGCAGTTTGAGATGATAGACCTTGGTCTATTACACTTCTTTATGGGTTTGCAGATTGTTCAGTCCCCTACTAGGATCTTTGTTTACCAGCAGAAGTATGCTCTTGACATGCTTCAGCGCTTTGATATGCTTGATTGCAAGCCTGCTCCCACACCTTTTAAGTCGGGTGTTACTTTGTCTACCTCTTGCACTTCGCCTTCAATGGATCCTACATTGTGTTGGCAGTTGGTTGGTAGTTTGTTATACCTGACACACACTCATCTTGATCTCTCCTTTGCAGTGGGTCTAGTCTCTTGATTCTCACATGAGCCACATGAGAGTCATTGGCAAGCTGCCAAGCGTATTTTGAGATACATTCATGGCACACTTATGTATGGCATTCATTACACATCAGGGGCTCCTCACATTGTTGGCTTCACTGACTCAGATTGGGCTGGTGATGTTGATGATCGGAAGTCTACTTCTAGCTTTGTTTTTTGTCTTGGCTCTAGTCCTATCACATGGTCATGCAAGAAGTAGAATTCTCACACACTTTCATCTACAGAGGCTGAGTACAGAGTAGTAGTGCATGCTAGTCAGGAGATTCTATGGCTTTGACAATTTATGACTGAGTTTGGCTTTCCTCCTGATCGTCCCACTATTATGTGAAGTTGGATTTCTCAACTTCGACACTCTCTACACATAGTGTTGTTGGAAATGAGTTGAGTAACTGAGAGGGGAGGGGTGAATCAGTTACCACAAAAACAAATCCAAGTCCCTTAGATGTCTTAAACAAACTTATCACTATTGCTTAGTTAACATAGATATTCTACTGTCACTCGGTTAACATAACAAATCTTAGGATATTAACTGTGATTATCCATTAGTAATTAATTGTAGAAACATAAAGCATCAAGAAAATAATATGTACACAGATAACACCAAGATTTAACATGGGAAAAACCACCAATTGCAACTAGTTATTGTTTTTCACTCCTCTAACTTGTGCCCTGTTAGGAGTCAACCCTATTAAAGGTTACAATATAGACTATTAGGTGTGACCATGTTAGAGGATTTAATCACTCTGTAAGGAGTGTCCTTGTGAGAGATCTTCAAACACTTCAATGTAGAAATGTCACCTTGTGAGAGGATTTACAAAAGACTGTTAAGTCTACTCTGTTAAGAGATTTTGGATCACTACTACAATTTTTAAAGAGTAACAATGGATTGAACTGTTTGTCGAAGCAGGTATCTTTGTTGATTCAGATCTCTGTGTCTATCTTTAAAACTTGATCCTTACTGACTGAATATTCTATTGCAGCTCTGTATTTTTTTTCCTTAATCAGAATCCCATCTGATTTCTCCTTACCTCTTCATATCAGAAATACACACTTCTTTTTCTTCTTCCACACATTCAATCCACACTTGACCTTATATATATGATAAGCCTTGTCAATTCATCTTGAATAGTCTGTCAAATAAATAATAAAACTTCAGTCTGTTGGCTGCATATAGCTAATTAATAATAAAAATTAAATTGTTGTTAGTTGGCTGACACTAAAAGCATAACTCGGTTAATACTAAAATCCTTCAATACCCGACCAATACTGTAATGCCCGAGTGAACTCAGTTAAAACTAAAAATCACTTTGGTATTCTTCAATGCCTAAGAGAGCTTGTCATACACTCAATTTTCTCGGATAGGATTAGACAATTGTGTAAACATCATTATATTTGTCTAGACATCAATGACAATACACAATTGAATAATTGTCATCAACAATCTCCCTCTTTGGAATTGATGGAAACACAACATGTCATAATACAAATAATTATAGAGCAACAGTAACAAGGATAAAATTTTATTAATATCCTTAGCTTCATTTTGATCCTCATCCAGAAAACTCCCTCTGTCTTCACAATCACTGAAATACAAAATTCTCCCTCTTACATTAATCTATTTTCTCTAATAAAATTTTCTCCCTCTGTCATAAATAATATTTTCCCTTAATAATATTTGTTGGCATGACACCAATAACTCTCCTTGTTTGACAATCAATGTCAAAGACACCATCCAATACACATCCAATGAAGTTTGTAATGTACCTATTTGTACTAATTCATATGCAATAAACTCTGACAATCTGCATCAACATGTTAAATCTATTATGTAGCTCGGTTGATGCATCACTAATCTGTCCATTAGTGAGCCTTAGTTAGGGGAATCACCCCTAGATTTCCTCTAAGATACAAGAACGCATCCTTAGGTAATGGTTTTGTGAATATGTCAACAATTTTTTATTTAGTATTCACATATTCCAATCTTACATCCTTGTCTTGAACCAATTCTCTCAAGAAATGATACTTTATTGCAATATGTTTATTTTTTGTGTGCATCACAGGGTTCTTTGAAATGTTAATTGCACTAGTGTTGTCACAGTAGATAACAACTGGTTCTTTGATTTCCTCCTTCATACCTGACAACAGTTGTTTGAAACATATGATATTTGAAAAATTCACTTCTACAACAACATACTCTGCCTCTGCAATTTTGTTTATTACTGGTCCAAGAAACCAATCTCTTACCAAGGAATAATGCTCCACCACTTGTGCTCTTTCTGTCAGAAACACTTCCTACCCAGTCAACATCAATAAAATTCTTCAAATCAAAGTTTCCTCCTTTCTCATACCATAATCTATACTCTTCACTACCCTTAATATATCTTAGAATCCTTTTGATAGCCATCAAATGGTTCTCTCTAGGATTAGCTGAAAACCTTGCAACAATACCAACTGCTAATGCAATATCAAGTCTAGTGTGAATAACATATTGAAGTTACCAATCATTAATCTATAGGTAGTCTGATTTACTTCCTTTGAATCAACATCCTTAGACAACTTATGTTGAGTAGGCATAGGTGTTCCAACTGGTCTGGAGTCTTCCATTCCAAATTTCTTCAGTATCTCTTTGATGTATTTAGACTAAAAATTGTAGATACCATCCTTAATCTGATAAAATTGTAAACCAACAAAGAATTTGATTTCACCAAACATAGACATCTAAAATTCCTTACTCATAGCTCCAGAGAATGCTTTGCATAAATCATCATATCCAATAAACAGTATATCATCAACAAATATCTTTGCTAATAGTATCTTGTTCTGAGGTACTTATTTGATATACAAGCTACTATTGTCATTAGTTCTCTGAAATCCAATACTTACTAGGTAACCATGCAATCTTTCATACCAGGCTCTAGGAGCTTGCTTAAGTCCATACAAGGCTTTGTGTAATTTCCAAACTATATTCATTTTGTTAGGATCAACAAAACCTTTAGGTTGCTCAATGTAGACTTATTCTTCAAGAATTCCATTCATAAATGCAAATTTTAGATCCATTTGGTATACCTTGTATCCTTTATATGCACTATATGCCAGAAGAGTTCTGACTCCTTCAAGTCTTGCAACATGAGCAAAAGTTTCTCCATAATCAAAACCCTCTTCTTGAGCATATCCTTTACATATTAATCTTGATTTGTTTCTGGAAACTTCACCTTTTTCATTCATATTGTTTTTGAAAACCCACTTAGTACCAATCACATTATTGTCTTTTGGTCTAGGTACAAGAGTTCAGGTTTTTTTCTTTTCTATCTTCTTAATCTCTTTATTCATGGCTTCTATCCAACTTTCATCATTAAATGCATCTTTAATATATCTAGGTTCAATTTCACTAAGCAAACATGTACCTTTAATTTTGTTCCTTATCATTACACCTTCTGTCTGATCTCTAATTATTTTCTCAGGTGCATGATGCCTTCTGACATATTTTGCAAGTACAAGTTCCTTCCTCTTTGATTTTGGGCTTGATCCACTTGGTTCACCATGATCAAAAGTTATGTTCTTCTCTTGCAACTGGTACTCAGGTTCCACTGTCTGAGAATCAGGCACCTCTGTCTGAGACTCGGGTGCCTTTGTATGTGACTCGGTTCCCTTTGTCTGTGACTCAGTTTCTTTAGTCTGAGACGCAATTTCTTCAATTAGCAGCCTGGGTTGCACAGGTTGAAACAAGATTTGTGCTGATGAATTCAGTGGTTGACAAGTTTTTTGTCCAATCACTATTGCATGTGTCTTAGGTATAGTATTAGGTTCATAATACACAAAAATTTTGTAGTCCTCAGGCTCCTTACTGCTATGTTCTTCACTTCTCTATGCAAACTCATCAATCCTTACATGCACACTTTCTATGACTTTATGAGTAGTAAGATTCAAATATTTGTATGCTTTTCTTTTGCATGAGTAACCTCAGAATATACCTTCATCACCTTTTACATCAAATTTTCCATTTCTTGCTTCCTTTAAGATGTAACATTTACTTCCAAATACTTTGAAATAACAAACATTGGGTTTATAGCCATACCATAATTCAAAAGATGTATGATCAGTACCATTCTTCAATTGAACTCTGTTCAAGGCGTGAATTATAGTATTGATGGCCTCCTTCCAGTATTTGGTAGCAACATTCTTTTCAATCATCAAGGCTCTTGCACAATCCATAATAGTTATGTTTCTTCTTTCTGCTATCCCATTCCATTGTGGTGTACATGGGGCAAATACTTGTCTCTTGATTCCTCTTTCATTGTAGAATTCATTGAACTCATTAGAAATGAATTCAGCTCCTCTGTCAAATCTTATACATTTAAGTTTCTTTCCTACGTCTTTCTCAACTCTGGAAAGAAACCACTTAAACTTCTGAAAAGCTTTTGATTTTTCTTTGAGAAACATAACAGTCATCATTCTAGAATGGTCATCAACAAATAGAATGAAATACTTCTCAACTGTGTAACTTGTTGTTTCGATTGGTCCACACAAATTAGTATGTACTAACTCCAAGAATTCTTCTCTATTGTAATTCTTACTTTTGAAACTATTCTTTCCCATCTTCCCATTTTGACATTGTTTGCATATTGCTAATTCGGGTTTCTTCAGAATAGGAATACCTCTTACTCTTTTGTTCTTGCTTATGTTGACTAGGTTATCAAAGTTCACATGACATAAACTTTTATGCCATAACCAACTTTCTTCTACTTGTGCAATAAAACATGAACTTTTAGTGAGATCAAGATAGAATAAATTACCTTTTGTTTTCCTGCCAGTTCCAACTAGGTTTCCCTTACCATCCATGTGCTTGGCTTTACCATTCATTAATTCTACCTTGAAACCAATGTTGTTCAGCTATGCCACACTTAGTATATTACACCTTAGTCCTTCAACCCAATAAGAATTATCACATTTGATTCCTTTTGTTAGAGAAATACAACCTTTACCTTTCACATAGCAAGGTTCATCATTCCCAAAATTGACACTCCCACCATCATAGTGCTCAAGATTTTCAAATTTGGTTTTATCGCCAGTCATGTGGTGAGAACAACCACTATCAATTATCCAAGTGTCATTCTTTCTAATATGAGAGTATAGTGTTGTCTTTTCATTATCTTCATTGTCTGACTCATCCTTAATAGCAATGTAAACCATTTCATCTTAATCTTCATCACTATCAAAATCGTTTACAATATAACAATATTTCTTACCTTTGTCCTTGTAGATTTTGTAACTCTTGAAATCTTTCTTGCCTTTGTACTTGTTGAACTTTTTCTCATCTTTTTATTCTTTGTTCGGACACTTAGAAACAATGTGACCAACCTCATTATATGAAAAGCAAATCAATGGTATTCTTCCTTTATACTTTCCTTTGGAAGCTCTCTTTGCAAGTAATGCTTCAATGATTTCTAGATCTTCATCATTAGACTCATCATCACTATCATTATCAAAATATTTTCCTTTTGAGTTTATATATTATCTTTGAATGTAGACTCAAAATTGCTAGGATTAGGAGAATAATTGTCAAAGTTGTCCAACTCAAAAGATGTAATCCTTCCAACCAATGCATCTAGAGTTATGTAATTAGTGCACCTCATCTCTTGAATATTTGAAACTCTAATAGAATATATGGGAATTAAAGTTCTCAATACCTTACTAACCATTGTTTTTTCTTCAATTGTTCCACCAGAAGCTCTGATGGCACTGACACTTTTCTTGATTTTTTCACTGTATTTTGTAGTGTCTTCTCCTTCTTTCATTTTCATCTGATCAAACTGACCTCTTATAATTTTTTCTTTGGATCTCTTTACATTGTCATCTTATCCATGTATATCATGTAGTTTCTTCCACATATCATAGGTAGTAGGCCAGTCCTTGACTTCATCAAATTCGGAATAGATGAGTGAAGAAGCTATATCAATCATCATTATGTTATGATTCTTCATATCTATCATTTGTTCCATAGACATAGGTCTCAGCGGTTCCACATACTTGTGATTTAGGAATTGAAAACCAGCGTCTCCAATAGTAGATAGATGTAGCCTCATCAAGTCTTACCATGCATCAAAGTTGTCTTTGTTAAGCTTGGGGATCTCCCTTCTGTAAGACATCTCTGATCTTTAGCTTAGGCCTTGAAACCTTTCCCAAAAGCACCAAACAACTCTGATACCAATTTTTGGAAATGAGTTGAGTAACTAAGAGGGGAGGGGTGAATCAGTTACCAAAAACACAAATCCAAGTCCCTTAGATATTTTAAACAAACTTATCACTGTTGCTCGGTTAACATAGATATTCTACTATCACTCAGTTAACATAGCAAATCTTAAGATATTAATTGTGATTATCCTTTAGTACTTAATTGTAGAAACATAAAACATAAAGAAAATAACATGTACACAGATAACACCAAGATTTAACATGGAAACCCAATATTGGAATAACCACCAATTGCAACTAGTTACTATTTTTCACTCTTCTAAAGTGAGCCATGTTAGGAGCCAACCCTGTTAAAGGTTACAATGCACATTGTTAGGTGTGATCCTGTTAGAGGATTTAATCACCCTGTAAGGACTGGCCTTGTGAGATATATTCAAACACTTCAATGTAGAAATGTCACCTTGTGAGAGGATTTACAAAATACTGTTAAGTCTACTCTGTTAAGAGATTTTGGATCATTGCTATAATTGTTAGACAACTGTCTTTGCTAGTTCAGATCTTTATGTCTAGATTTAAAATTTGATCCTTACTGACCAAATATTCTATTGCAGCTTTGTATGTTCTTTCCTTAATTAGAATCCCATCTAATTTCGCCTTCACTCTTCATATCACAAATACACACTTCTTTTCTTCTTCCACACATTCAATCCACACTTGACCTTATATATATATATATATAAGCCTTGTCAAGTCAGCTTGAATAACCTTTCAAATAAATAATAAAACTTAAGTTTGTCGTCTGCATATAACCAACTAACCATAAATAGTAAATTATTGTTAGTCATCTGACACTAAAAGCATAACTCGGTTAATACTAAAATCCTTCAATGCTCGACCAATACTATAATGCCTGAGTGAGCTCGGTTAGAATTGAAAATCACTTTGGTCTTCTTCAATGCCCGAGAGAGCTTGGCATACACTGACTGTGCTCGGATAGGATTAGACATTTTTGTAAACATCACTATATTTGTGTAGACATCAATGACAATATACAATTGAATAATTGTCATCAACAAGTGTTAGTAGGCTTCACAATTTTTGGCAAATCTCTAACTACATTAGTGTTATTGGCCCTTACAATATTATCAAAATTTATGTGACAAAACCTCTTATTCCATAACCAACTATCATCTACCTTCACAAAAAAAAGTTGTCTTTGTAGTATTCAGATCAAACACATTACCTCTTTACTTAGTACTTGATGCAAACAAGTTTCCAGATTGACCTTTGATAGTACATTTTCCATATATGAACTTTAAATGATATCCCTTGTCTACAAGCTTCCCAACACTCAACAATTTTTTCTTAAGTCCATCACCAGGGTTGTTTTTACCATCCAGAGAGATTGAACCTACTCCAATGATCAACTTAGGAGTGTTATCACAAAATCTGACTAGATCACCATCATATCTATTTAGTTGAATTTTTTTATCTTTATCACTAGTCATATGATGTGAAAAACCACTATCAATGATCTATTCTAATTTCTTTCAACATGCGAGAATAGAGCTTTTTCTTCATGAATAGGTTCATCATCTTTAATAGCAATAAATCCAATTTCATTCCCATCATTCATAGAATCATCATTAGAGACACCTTCACCAGCATAGTAGCATTCCTCATCCTTGAAGAAATTAGACTTATAAAACTTAGGCTTATTCTTAGGAACTCTTGTAGGATATCTAGATGCAAAATGACCAATCTTATTACAAGAAAAACATTTCAGTGGTAATTTTCCTTCAAATTTACCCTTACCTCTCTTTTTTTTTTATTAGAGCCACAAACTCATCCAGTTTCCATTCTTCTTCTTCAATCTCTGCACACTCATCAAAATATTCTCCAAGCTCTTCATGTTTATTTATTATGCTAGTGCTTGAAAGGCTTGATAAAGTCTTTTTTTCATTATGAATTGTAGCCTTGAATGTAGACTCTACTTTGGGTAATGCATCTGGTAGCTCTGTGGTCTCAAAGGTGGTCAGCTTAGCAATCAAGACTACTCTGTTGATTTTTTTTTCGAGTGGTATGATCTCTTCTATGGCTTGCACTTTAGTCTTGTAGGCATGTGTCAAGGATCTAATAATCTTTGTGATTACTTCATCTTCACTATATGTGCCTCTTGAGTTTTTGATTCTAGTAAAAACCTCTGTAACCCTCTGTACATATGCTCTGACATTCTCATCATCTTGCATCCTTAGATTCTCCATTTGAGCCTTCCAATTCTGTATTTTTTCCTTCTTAGTGTACTGATCTCCTTCATATAGATCCTCTAGCCTTATCCAGATCTTGTGAGATGAATCAAGATCTTTAACCTCTGTAAATACTACCTTAGAGAGTGTGCTTATCAGTGCTTCTCTTGCAACCATATTGCAAGAAAACAATTTCTTTTCTTCATCAATAGTATTTCCTCATCCATCTTCTGCCTTGATCAGTTCATCCTTCTTTGTAATCATCCATTAATCGATTCCCAAGAAGATTAGATGAGTTCTTATCTTGTTCTTCCAAATGTCAAAATTTTCAGCATCAATTTTTGGACTCTCCTTCCTATAGTAAGCCATCTTAGAATCACCTCAAGCAGTTAAGCTTTATCTCAGAGGAACACAAGCTTTGATACCAATTGTTAGGAATAATAAAACTTAGAGCGGGGGAGGGGGGGTGAATCCATTGTATTCCAAATATTTAAAGTTAAAACTTATAAATCAATTACTTAATGAAAATCTGAGCACTTCAAGAACAACACCATAACACAAGTATTTATTGTCAAGGAAAAACCCTGTTAACAGAAAAAAAAAACCCAGTGGGAATTAACATCCATAAATAATGCACTAGAAATATTGTATCCATGTTAGAAGATCTAGCCTTGTTAGGATTTGATTATTACATCCAGTACAAAGTCCTTGTTAAAGGACATACCCTATTAGGAGTGATCTCAACCCTATTAGGAGTTGAATGAAATGATGAGCTAACTGCCCAAGCACACTACCCAAAGTGAAGGTTAAATCCACCTTTTGAAGGTTAAACCCACCTTCTGGATCCACTGTCCAAAAATAAGTATAAAAGCATACTTATAACAATGAACCCACTGATAGCAACTTGCATTGCCTATACAGTTTCAATGAAGTGCATTACAAACATAATCACTACTCTACATCTAGAAGAACTCACATCCACATGCTTGCAGCATCCAATACATCCAATCCATACCCTTATACATCAAGACACTACTTTCCTTTATACAAGTTACAATAAGAAATTAGGTCGACCTATTAAGACTTCCCCAATGCACAAAAAATTACCCTTGGTAAGATAAAAATGATACCTTACACAAGTAATTAACTGTAGACACCCTAAAATGGACAGGCTTGCGACTTTACATTAAAAACACTAATTTTCATCTATTAATTAATGGTTTCTTAATCATTAATTAATCATCTATTTTCTTCTAAATTCATTTCTCAAA
>MU225783.1:1043084-1077740 GCA_018584345.1 Thuja plicata
ATCATCATTTCCTATATAACAAATCCTTCATAACCATTTGAAGGATCCAGGATTTCAAGTTTACAAGCGCCATTACTCTGTCAGCATTCAGGCCATCCTGCGATCACACACACACTTTGCAATTATCAACATCTCAACGCTTCTCAAGTCATAGACGCTGCCCAGCCAATACTGAGCATCAAGAACAGCGTTTCAGAAGGAGTAGAGAGAGACAATAGAAGCTTCAAGCTTCAAAGGGTTTGCATTCATTTGTCTTCCTTTTCGTTGTTTGTACATTTTATTTCTTACGTTTCGATCATTCGTTTAGTAGTTATTGTGTAATAGATTTGCATGCACTTGTGAACCTTGGATACTAACCCCTGCCCTTGGAAAGCTATGGGAAATTGGAGAGAGAGGCGTACATTAACAAATACAAATCATCATTTATGCACCAAGATCCATAATTCACGCTTGCCAATCATTAAGTACATTACATATCTGTCGTTGACCCCAAATAGATCTTCGCCAGTCTACATGCCTCAGTTGACGTCATCAAGAATCCAACAACCCAAGAATCACAAAGAATTTTCTCCCATGTATCTTCTATCATGGCTTAATCTTGCATACCATGGCCCATGCTTGCATCTAGGTTATCCAAAAAACTCAGAGACCATCTCTATCATAATCCTCTATCACTGCTCTGTAACCAACATTTACCAAAATAGCTATAACTCATGCAAATAGTAATATAAAATCTAATGACCTTAGGTATAAGGTGTAAATACTTCCCTCTACATAAATTTGTGCTTGCATATGCTGAAACACTATACATTGTCCATACATAACTGTCAATCTTTCCTGTACCTGTGATAACTAGTCTTTCTGAAACTTCTAAAGCATCTGACTGAAACATATGTTGACATGAATGTCAACACCTGAAACAAAAAAGAATCCAACAATATTTCTTAAGCATAATTATGATAAGCCTAAAGATGAGAATAAGTGCTATTATTCTGCTAATGATGAGGGAGTCAATTATGTTGAAACTTATAATGTTAAGAGTGAAGATGAACTAGTGTTTGTTACAATTCAAGAGGATGAATCTAAGTCTGCAAATCTTATGTCTAACTGTTGATGAAAATTATTCAATTGTGTATTTTCATTGATGTTCATGCCAAGCACTCTCGGGTGTTGAAGAAGAACAAAGTGATTTTCAGTTCTAATCGAGTTCACTCAGGCATTACAGTGCTGGTCGGGCATTGAAGGATTTCAGTGTTGACCGAGTTAAAAAGTTAGTGTCAACTTACAAACTTGAGTTTTATTAATTATTTGGAAGGTTATTCAGGCTGACTTGACAAGGCTTATCATATACATATAAGGTCAAGTTTGGATTGAATATGTAGAAAGAATAAATCAAGATATGTGTTTATGACATGAAGAGTGAAGGAAAAATCAGATGGGATTCTGATTGAGGACAGAACACACAGAACTACAAAAAAATATCCGATCAGTGAGGATCAAGTAATTAAATCTAGAGTAGAGATCTCAATTAGCAAAGATAGTTGCTTATCAAAAAAGGTCAATCCATTGTTACTCTCTAACAATTGTAGCAGTGATCAAAATCTCTTAACAGAGTAGACTTAACAGTCTTTTGTAAATCCTCTCACAAGGTGACATTTCTGAATTGAAGTGTTTGAAGACCTCTAACAAGGCCACTCCTTACAGGGTGATTAAATCCTCTAACAGGATCACACCTAACAGTGTGTTATTGTAACCTTTAACAGGGTTGGCTCCTAACAGGGCTCCCTTTAGAAGAGTGAAAAATAGTGACTAGTTGCAATTGGTGGTTTTTCCCATATTGGGTTTCCATGTTAAATCTTGGTTTTATCCGTGTACATGTTATTTTCTTTATGGTTTATGTTTCTACAATTAATTACTAAAGGATAATCATAGTTAATATCTTAAACATTTTCTATGTTAACCGAGTGATAGTAGAATTTCTGTGTTAATCGAGAAACAGTGACAAATTTGTTTAAGACATCTAAGGGACTTGGATTTGTTTTTGTGGTAACTGATACACCCCTCCCCTCTTAGTTACTCAAAAAATTTCCAACAATTGGTATCAAAGCACCAAGTGCTTTCAGGGAAGGTTTCAAGGCCTAAGCTAAATATCAGAGATGTCTTACAGAAGGGAGATCCCCAAGCTTAACAAAGACAATTTTGCTGCACGACAAGATTTGATGAGGCTGCATCTATCTACTATTGGAGATACTGGTTTTCAATTCTTGGACCATAGATATGTGGAACCACTGAGACCTTTGACTATGGATCAGATGATAGACATGAAGCATCATAACATAATGATGATTGATATAGCCTCTGCACTCATCTATTCTGAATTTGATGAACTCAAGGACTGCCCTATTGCCTTTGATATGTGGAACAAACTACATGATATTCATGGAGGAGATGTCAATGTAAAGAGAGCCAAAGAAAAAATTCTCAGAGGTCAATTTGATCAGATGAAAATGAAAGAAGGAGAAGACATTACAATCTACAGTGAAAGAATCAAGAAAAGCGTCAGTGCCATCAAAGATGTTGATGGAGTAATTGAAGACACAACAATAGCTAGTAAGGTATTGATAACTCTACTTCCTATCTATGCAATTAGAGTTTCAACTATTCAAGAGATGAGGTGCAGTAATGATATAACTCTAGGTGCATTGTTTGGAAGGCTTACAACTTTTGAGTTGGATAACTTTGACAATTATTCTCCTAATCCTAGCAACCTTGAGTCTGCATTTAAAGCTAAATTAAACCTTGGAAAGATGAAAGGAAAACTGATTGACAGTGATAGTGATGATGAATCTGAGATGAAGATCTAGAAATTATTGAAGCATTACTTGCAAGGAGAGATGCAAAAGGATAGTAGAAAGGAAGAATACCATTGATTTTCTTTTCATTTGATGAGGTTGGTCACATTGTTGTTAAGTGTCCAAACAAGTTACACAAGAGAGAAGTATTTCATTCTATTTGTTGATGACCATTCCAGAATGATGACTATTATGTTTCTCAAAGAAAAATTAGAAGATTTTCAGAAGTTCAAGTACTACCTTGCCAGAATTGAAAAATAAATAGGAAAGAAACTTAAATGCCTAAGATATGATAGAGGAGGAGAATTCATTTCTAATGAATTCAATGACTTCTACAATGAAAGAGGAATCAAGAGACATGTATCTTCCCTAGGTACACCACAACAGAATGGTATAGCAGAAAGAAGGAGTAGATCCATTATGGATTGTGCAAGAACTTTGATGATTGAAAAGAATGTTGCTACCAAATATTGGAAGGAAGCCATCAGCACTACAATTCACACCTTGAACCGAGTTCAACTGATGAAAGGTACTGAGAAGACGCCTTTTGAATTATGGTATGGCTATAACCTAATGTTCATTATTTCAAAGTATTTGGAAGTAAATGTTACATCTTAAAGGAAGCAAGAAATGGAAAATTTGATGTAAAATGTGATGAAGGTATATTCCTAGGCTACTCCTGTAAAAGAAAAACATATAAATGTTAGAATCTTACTACTCATAAAGTCATAGAAAGTGTGCATATAAAGATTGATGAGTTTGCAGAGATAAATGAGGAAACAGAGTAGTAAAGAGCCTAAGGACTACATAAATTTTGTGTATTATGAACCTGATACTATACCTAAGACACAAGAAATGGTGATTGGAAAACATCCATTTCAACCATTAAATTCATCTACACAAACTCAAACAGTTCAACCCGAGTGTCAACCTGTGCAACCCAAGCTGCTAGTAGAGGAAAATGAGTCATAGAAAAAGGAAACCAAGTCACAGACAGAGGGAACCAAGTCACAGATAGAGGCACCTGAGTCTCAAATAGAGGTGTCTGAGTCTCAGACAGTGGAACCCGAGTAGAAGACATAAGAGCAAAGCATAACTTTTGAGCATGGTGAACCAATTGGAACAAGCCCAATATCAAGAAGGAAGGATACTTGTAAAATATCTCAGAAGGCATCATGCACCTAAACAAATAATTGCAGATCAGACAGAAGATGTAATGAAAAGGAACAAAATTAAAGGTACATGTTTACTTAGTGAAATTGAACCTAGAACTATTAAAGATGCATTGAATGATGAGAGTTGGATCGAAGCAATGAATGAAGAGATTGAGTATATAGAAAAGAACAAAACCTGGAATCTTGTACCTAGACCAAAAGATAAGAATGTGATTGGTACTAAGTGGGTTTTCAGAAACAAGATGTATGAAAAAGGAGAATTTTCCAGAAACAAGGCAAGATTAGTATGTAAAGGATATGCTCAAGAAGAGGGTATTGATTATGGAGAAACCTTTTCTCCTGTTGCAAGACTTGAAGGAGTCAGAACTCTTCTGGCATATGTTTCCCACAAAGGATACAAGGTATATCAAATGGATGTAAAATTTGCATTCCTTAATAGAATTCTTGAAGAAGAAATCTATATTGAGCAACCTGATGGTTTTGTAGATCCTACCAAAAGGAATATGGTTTTCAAACTACACACAACATTTTATGGATTGAAACAAGCTCCTAGAGCATGGTATGAAAGATTGCATGGTTACTTAATAAGTATTGGATTCCAAAGAACTAATGATAATAGTATCTTTTATATCAAAGAAGGACCTCAGAACAAGATACTATTAGCATAAATATTTGTTGATGATATATTGTTTACTAGATATGATGATTTATGCAAAGCATTCTTCGAAGCTATGAGTAAGGAATTTGAGATGTCTATGTTTGGTGAAATCAAATTCTTTGTTGGTATACACGCTTATCAGATGAAGGATGGTATCTATATTACTCAGTCCAAATACATGAAAGAGATGCTAAAGAAATTTGGGATGGAAGATTCCAGACTAGTTGGAACACCTATGCCTACTGGACATAAGTTATCTAAGGATGATGATTCAAAGGAAGTAAACCAGACTACCTACAGATCTATGATTGGTAAAATTCAATATTTTGTTCACACTAGAACTGATATTGCATTAGTAGTTGGTATTTTTGCAACGCTTTAAGCTAATTCTAGAGAGAATCATTTGATGTCTATCAAAAGGATTCTGAGATATCTTAAGGGTACTGAAGAGTATGGATTATGGTATAAGAAAGGAGTAAACTTTGATTTGATGAATTTTACTAATGCTGATTGGGTTGGATGTGTTGATGAAAGAAAGAGCATAAGTGGTGGATAATTATTTCTTGGAAAGAGGTTAGTCTCATAGAAAAGCAAGAAATAGAACTACATTTCTCAATCTACAGCAGAAGCAGAGTATGTTGTTGTAGTAGTGAATTGTTCAAATATCATATGGTTCAAACAACTGTTGTCAGGTATGATGAAAGAAATAAAAGAACCAGTCATTATCTACTGTGACAACACCAGTGTAATTAACATTTCAAAGAACCCTGTGATGCATACTAAGACTAAACATATTGCAATAAAGTATCATTTCTTGAGAGAATTAGTTCAAGATAAGGAAGTAAGATTGGAATATGTGAATACTAAAGAACGAATTGCAGACATATTCACAAAAAAAATTACCTAAGGATGCATTATTTTATCTCAGAGTAAAGCTAGGGGTAATTCCCCTAATTGAGGCTCACTAAAACATAGTTTAGTGATGCATCAACCAAGTTACATAATAGATTTAACATGTTGATGCAGATATTTAGAGCTTATTGCATATGAATCAGTACAAAAATGTGCATTACAACTTCATTGGATGTTTATTAGATGGTGTCTTTGGCATTGGTTGTTAAAGGGGGAGATATTACTGATGTCATAAAGATTACTGATGAAATTATTGATGACAAAGGGAGAAACTTTATCAGAAACAAAGATTAATGTAAGAGGGAGAAATCTGTATTTCAGTGATTCTGAAGACAGAGGGAGTTTTTGGATGAGAATCAGAATGAAGCTAAGGACATTAATAAAATTTCATTCTTATGTATGTTTCTCTATAATTCTTTGTATTATGACATGTTGTGTTTCCATCAATGCCAAAGAGGGAGATTGTTGATGACAATTATTCAATTGTGTATTGTCATTGATGTTTACACAAACGTAGTGATGTTTATACAAATGTCTAATCATATCTGATCATAGTCAGTTCATGCCAAGAACTCTTGAGAATTGAAGAAGACCAAAGTGATTTTCAGTTCTAACCAAGTTCACTCGAGCATTATAGTGTTGGTCGGGCATTGAAGGATTTTAGTGTTGACTGAGTTAAACAGTTAGTGCCAGCCGACAAAATTGAGTTTTATTATTTATTTGGAAGGTTATTCAGGATGACCTGACAAGGCTTATCATATATATATAAGGTCAAGTTTGGATTGAATATGTAGAAATAATAAAGCGAGATGTGTTTATGACATGAAGAGTGAAGGAAAAATTAGATGAGATTATGATTGAGGATAGAACACACAGAGCTGCAACAAAACATCTAATCAGTGAGGATCAAGTAATTAAATCTAGAACAAAGATTTGAATCAGCAAAGACAGATGCTTATCAAAACAGGTCAATCCATTATTACTCTAACAATTGTAGCAGTGATCAAAATCTCTTAACAGAGTAGACTTAATAGTCTTTTGTAAATCCTCTCACTAGGTGACATTTCTTCATTGAAGTGTTTGAAGACCTCTAACAAGGCCACTCCTTACATGGTGATTAAATCCTCTAACAGGGTCACACCTAACAACATATTATTGTAACCTTTAAAAGGGTTGGCTCCTAACAGGGCTCACTTCATAAGAGTGAAAAATAGTGACTAGTTGCAATTGGTGGTTTTTCTCATATTGGGTTTCCACGTTAAATCTTGGTGTAATCTGTGTACATGTTATTTTCTTTATGGTTTATGTTTCTGCAATTAATTACTAAAGGATAATCACAGTTAATATCTTAAAGATTTTCTATGTTAACCGAATGACATTAGAATATCTGTGTTAACCGAGCAACAATGAAAAATTTGTTTAAGACATCTAAGGGACTTGGATTTGTTTTTTTGGTAACTGATTCACCCCTCCCCTCTCAGTTACTCAACTCATTTCCAACACTAACATTCCTGCTATTAATGTTGTTGAATATCTCATGTATATGTTGGTATTATTATTATGATTAAGGATGGAATCTTAGTCACTCAAGATGAATAAAAATCCCTAAAGGATGTCAAGGAAGATAAGTGGATTATTGATAATGGATTCTCAAATCACATGATCGATGATATGAATAAATCTATGGAATATGAGAAGTATGAAAGAGTTACTATCAAGAGGGGATCTAACTCTAAAGGTAAACTTCCTATGATTAATACCTCTGTTAAAAATGATGATAAAGATATTATGACTGGTGTTCATGATAATTGTACTATTGAGAAGACCAATACAAGTGATACTTCTGCTAGTAATGTCTACATGTTGTAATGTTGAAGAGATGACCCCTGAAAACCCTATAAGTTGTGATACTAAAGAAGAGAAAGTCCTAGCCACCCAATTTGATAGAAATAATGATTGGGTGATAGATAGAATATGTTCACATCATATGACTGGTGACATAAGAAAGTTTGTAAAATATGAGGAATATGATGTTGGAATTGTCAGATGAGGTGAAAACACTGGAGGAAAGATCAAAGGTAATGTACCATTTCCTTGGATGGTAAGAATATAACCGATGATGTGCTATATGTGGAAGGACTAAAGTATAATCTTCTTAGTGTTGGAAAGTTAATGGAAAAGGAATATGGATTATATTTCAAGGATAAAAAATGCATAATTTTCAATGATTATGGAGTAGAAATTGAGTTAGGATCTAAGAGAAAAAAAATTTCTTCCATCTAAATAATGAAACAATAAGATACCTGATAACATAGATTGAGGAAGGGAAGATCAAATCATGCAAGGGTGAACAAAATGTCAGCATAAATCAAGGACATCTACATTGAAATTAGAATAAGATAAAAAGTGTCTTGGTGAAGATTGAGGAAAAGGATGATACATACAAAAGACAAGGAGCATCAAAAAATTCACAAGTGAAAGAAAGAACATCAAGGTATGCTAATTTGGACCATTCTTATGAAATTTACTTGACTACTCAGTATAATAAAAGTCAATTTGGTTCTCGCAAAAGTAGCTTAAATGAATAAAGTATTGGAATGCAAACTCTTGTTTCAAATCAAATTAAGAACATGTTAGCGAGATCAGGAATTAAAGAAGGAAGAAAAGATGAAAAGGATAAAGTAATGAAGGAAAAAGAATCTACAAGTCATGATAAGATTCATAATCAGAAAAATCCTGATGACACATAAATTTTGAACCATGGAATTCTAGAATCGGTCAAAGTAAATTCCAAGACAGAGCATCAGGAGAACAAGAGGAGAATTATGGAAGATCATATTTTCTTTATTTATGAGATTGAGGTAAGAGAAGTATGAAAAGATTGCATGAATGATCAATGGGTCAGATCCATGGACAAAGAGCTTAGAATTACAAATGAGTACAAGGAGAATCTCAAGACCTATTTGTTGGAAAGTGATATATTTGGTATGGTATGAGACACTTATGGGTTTTCATTTATCGAAACACATCTGGTATATTGATCGCTTGGAAAGAAGTTCTATTTTGGAGACACGGTCTTCAAGATGACTAGGTACAGAAGAATAAATACATAGTATAATGGTATTGTTTTGGATAGCTAAGATCGAGTACGATGTTTGATGATGAGAGAGATTAGAGGAAGATAATATGGAGTATGTATGACCTCCACCTAAGATTGATTTGGTTTTGGTGATGATTACAGTGAGTTAGAGAGATTTGAAGACATGCACAGACAACAGAACAACGTAACAGAGCAGTTGAACAAGTAGCGATGAATCAAGGAGTATGTCATGGACTCCTGGAAAACTGAGTTGGATTATGATTTTGGATAAACTATATTTTGGTTATGTAAAAATGCTGACTTTTTAATTACTCTTTACATTATTAATTCTACTTTGTACTGAGAGCCGACTATGTAATAATTAAGAGAGTTGACTTGATGATGATAAAGATATATATATGAAGACATTTTGTAAAGCAAAGAAAATGATGAAATATAAGAAAAATAAAGGATATGTATGTATGCAAATGGAAGATGCAAGAGAAAAGGTTGACAGAGATAATTGAAGATCTATGAATGGAACTATCTAAGCATTGAATATGCTTTTGTATTCATTACTGAGAACACTTTGTAAACATAAGTTTTTTTGTAAGAGTTGTAAACTCGGTTGGCCCCTAACAGGGTGTTGTATACCTTTAATAGGGTTGTTATTCCTTTAACAAGGAAATGTACTGTGTAATATTCATCTCCTAACAGGGCTAGGTCTCCTAATAGGGACATTATACTTTTTTACATGCTTGTGGGTACCATCCCCATCGGGGTTTTCCCTTGGCCAGGGTTTCCTCGACAAAAAATTATGGTGTTATGAGTACTGTGTTATTTTCTTCTATTCTTTTCATTTCAGCAAGTATATGGTTAATGTTTAATTGGTTGAGTTCTATGTTATATGCTTATGTTCTTTTCATTTATGTAAGCATATGGTTTATTTGGAATTGGTTTAAGTTTAGTTTAAAGTGTTGTAATATTGATTCACCCCCCTCTCAGTATTACTCAATCCTAACAATTGGTATCAGATCTATTGGCCCTTTGAGATAAATTCTAACAGCTTAAGGGAGATCACAATGGATTTAGAAAATTTGCAAGAGAATTTTGAAGCAGCACTTGAAGACCTTGATAAAGAAAAAGCAGATAATGGTGAATTGAGATTCAATTTAAGAAAAGCTGAGGGATTCATCAAGAAACTAAAGGATCAACTTGAAATTTCCAAAAATCAGAGACAGGATCTTATGGTTCAGATAAAATAAGATTAAGACAATGATAATTCAGATCAGATAAAGCAACTTGAAAAAGAAAATGATACTTTGAAGCTTGAGAATGGCTAAAGAGATTCAACAAGAAAAGAATGCTAAGAACAAGAATGGAGAAGCTTTGAAAGATGCTAATATTATGATGGGACAAATGAAGACTGACCTTGACCATTACAAGAAAAAGTATCTAGAATTGGATAAATATAATCAGATCAAAAAATGTGAACTTGTTGAGACAAAGAAACACATTGAGAAACTTCACATGAGCAGTGACTTGATTGATGAATAAAGAGATAGATAGAAACCTATAGGTGATATGACTAGTATTGGCTTCAATGAAGTGGAATTTTCTAAGAATCAAGAAGAAAAATATTATGCAAAGATTGATGGAATAAACCTATTCTTGAAGAACCTAAAGAAAAGATCAGACCTTTCAGAGGTAGATGTTTTGGATGTAACAAGTTTGGACACATGAAGAGAGATTGCAAAGGTAATACCCCTTTGAGAAATTTTTCTGGTTATTATTTTAATTGAAATGCATATGGGAACAAGAAATCAGAATGTAGGAAACCTGATCATTCTTAATAGAGAAAAGATCACACCAGAGAAGAATCAGCAGCTAAAATCACATGTTACAAATGTAATAACCTTGGACACATTGCAAGGAATTGTAAGTTACAAGTTAATGAGAACATAAAACCTCCTATATGCTAAAAATGTAACAATCCAGGTCATATGGTAAAGTTTTTTAGGTATAATGGAGTAAATAACATAAGAGCACCACCTCCTATGGATACAAAGAAGAATGACAATGATACTGGTAAGAGTCTTGCAAAATACAAGAGTGATTTTGACAATTGTTTCAAGAAATAAGAAGATAACAACATTGGTAAGGTATGGAGAGTCAAAGAGTCTATTGAGATATTGGTTCAGGGAGAGACAATAGATGCTACTGGATCTTTTCCTGATGCCAAAAAAGTAGAATCAACCTAAATGGCTGATCATGGCCTTAGGGGGAGCATTGGATGAGCACAACAAATTATATCCAGCCCCTAATTCTAAGGAGTAACCTCCAGTGATCTTAGTTGTGATATGTGTAGACATCATACAAATTATATCTATGAGCACAACATCAAACAATGCATATTCGATGATTATGAGATTTACAATTTATTGGACAGTGTATGATGTTAAGTATATTGGTTAATGTGTATCTTACACTTAACGATGAATAAAAGGACATCTAAGACACCTACTTCTTCACTATTTGAAGAGTAGTGACCTAAGAAGAATAGAAATCATACTATCTAATAGCTGCATTGCGTGATCGATCGAAGCGAGAATTTAGAATTCAGCGTAATTGAGGTATTTACATCATCTACTCATACAGAAGCTATGGATGCACCTTTGGTTTATGATGTTGTAGATCGGCCTAGATACAAATTCAAGAAACATCCATTTAAGTCTTGTGAAGATGACCCTGAAGGAGCATTTTATCAGACACCGCATGACGTCTTTCATGTAAAGGATATTAGGGCATATATTCATTGTAAGTATGATATATTGGGTGTTGATGAGATTTCTACTGAAATGGAATGCATGACTGATAATGGAAAAATGAAGGATGAATACAAACACATTAATGAGTTGAGAATTATGAAGTTATTAGATCTATATGAGTTCAACGAAGATGAATGGTTCAAAATCTTACTTAGTAGAGTTCATGATAAGTTCATCTGGATAGGAGAGCAACCTATAAAGATATGTAGTCAATTGATTCATGAGATAACTAGGTTAGACAACATTGGAGTTATCCATGTGGCTGAGAAGAACATAAAGAAACAGGTCAAAACCCTAACACATTCTAAATGGGATAGGCAAGCTATGATAGTGAATGTTATTTTCCTACAGGATTTCAGACTGATTTCTATGATACTTGGAGAACAATTCTTGGAGAATGTAAAGTTAATTAAGAAAGATAAATCTAAGAACTTCAAATTTGGATCACTCCTAATTCATATGTATATCCACATTGAGCACAAGTTTCCAAGCATGCACCCTAGAGCATAGAGAAAAGGGATAGCCACTGGTATTCAAACATCACAGAGCTACCAAAGACAAAACAACACATGGGTTTATGGTGAATTGTTTTTCATGATCAAAATTATTCAGAGGAAATTGAAAGAAAGAATCAGAATTCTTGAAGAGTTAGTTGAGAAATACAAGGATAAAATTTGTTTCATGGTTGAAATTGATTGTGTATGATTTGAGGTAGTTGTACCTAGGAAGAAATGGTGTTACCCTATGGGTTATGAAGTCAATTCATAAGTTCTAACTATGCAAATTGAACATGTGTTGGCATCTGATGTAGATACATCTGAGGAGAGATGGGGCACTTATGAAATCAGCTAAAGTTAGAGAAGAGAAGACTAGAGGGATGAGGAAAAGAAAAGTAGAGAATATTGTTGATGAATGTGGAGCTAAGGTTGGTTTAACCAAAGAAGAGATGAGAGAAGTAAGGAAGAAAATAGCAGAGAGAACTTCTAGGTTGGAAAGCACTGCTACTGTAGCCCTTCCATCTCCATAGATTGAGCAGGTAACTATTCCACCTTCTACAATAATTGATGTAACCACTCCTTCACTACCACTGAAGACATCACAGGAAGAGGTAGTAAAGCTAGTACCTCAGAGAAACACAAGATCCACTAAACTGGATTCACCTCCCAACTAACAAAGGACTAAAGGAGAAGAGAAGAAATCCAAAAAAGAGACCTCAAGTGAAAGACATGTATGGAAGCCCGATTTGAAGATGTTTGAGAAGAGAGCTATTGAGAAAGGTATGCTAGTTTCACTGGACAATTACTATGAAAGTATGAGGAATTTGATAAACTAAAGATTGAAGTCATAGTAGTAAATCATATGCTTGTTTTAAAGAAGAATCTACTAGAGTTAGAGGGAAGTATACTTGAGGAACTATATGGTAGACTGGAAATTAGGAAACAACTTGCACACATTGGAGATGAGGCTATTAGGAATCAAGCTATTAATGACATGTTTCTAGTAGTTTCAATGAGAGAGAGAGAGAGAGAGAGTATTGGGAGCACTAAAACCCTTATTAAGAACCAAAGAAAGATTAGTAAAAATTATTGGGAGGAAGTATGAAGAATTTTTAGAAGAGAGTCAGAAGGCATTGGATCAAATACTTGTGAATAATATTCCTCAGAATAATCCACCTCCTAAACATATTGTGCCTACACCTATAGGAATTGGTAAGTTTTCTAAGTCAGCTGAGGTAAGTGTTGAGAAGAGAGAAGATACCATGCAACTAAATTTCTATGTTTCTAGTGTGCATGTGACCCTTGACACCTCACTTGATGAGAAGGACCCATTTGCAGGAAATATTGATAACACAGTGGCAAATGAAATAGAACAAAAAGATGAAAATGAATAGAGAAGTGAGACAGATGCATAAAAAAAAGAAGAGGCAAGAGTTGAGGTAAAACATGAACCTGACACATCTACTAATCAATTTTTGGCAAGTAAGGATAAAAATTTAAGTACTAATGTTGACAGTATGGATGAGGATGAATTGATGAGACTATCTTTGATGGCATTTACAAAAGAAAAAGAGAGATCTGAACAGAAAGGAGATAAGAAGACTAAGATAATCACGAGAGAAGTTAATACTGTGAAAAAATTCTCCCAGTACCTATTTTAGTTCAAGGAAAGGATGAAGCAGAGAATCTGAGTCTAGCCCTAGATGATTTTGACAGCCACTATGAGTCTTTAATGAATATTTCTGAAGAGAAGGCAGAGTAGAGTTATCAAGAGAAGAAGTTGAAGGAAATTTTCCAGTCTATTTCATGGGACTTGGGCATTCTAAGAGTAGATACATCAAAGGACATAAGTTGTGTCACACATGGAAGGATGCTATACAACTATTGTATAAATCCTATCAAACATATTAAGAACATTGAAGATATATATTAGCAAAGGAAAAGACTACACTGAATAGAATGATGGACAATTGTGAGACCTCCTCATAATCTATATAAGAGATGGAAAGATAAATAACAAAGATCTATGACAAGATGAATGTATTGGATATTTAGAAAGGGAGAGTCATGACAAGATCTAGTCTGCTGAAGAGTCTAATCACTCCTAAGCTATCAATTCTTGAAGTTAATTTATCTGATATGGAGAAGAATGTTGAGTCATTGGCACATTCTATGCCCACAAACCTAAAGGCAGTAGAGACATTATCCTATGCACTGAATGGACTAATTCATGTTATTCAATTATTGATTGATTCATGGAACACAAAAGTAAAGATCATGGAAGACACCTTCCATGATGTACTTAAATTGGTGAGCAAGCACTGAAATTCTACATTTTTGTAAATTTTGGATAGACCTTTGTCATTTTTTTCAAAGGGGGAGAAGAGAAGAAAAATGAATTAAGGAGAAAAGAAAAATATATATATCTAAAGAGAAAAAGAGAGGAGACAATTTTGTGTTGGGAAACTTAGTCATTTTTTGCTAAGTGTTGCCATCAATGCCAAAGGGAGAGATCTTTGGCAAGTGATAGATTTGGTATGGTATGAGACACTTATGGGTTTTCATTTATGGAAGCACATCTGGTATATTGATTGCTTGGAATTGAAGTTCTATTTTGGAGACACAGTCTTCAAGATGACTAAGTACAGAAGAAGAAATACAGAGTATAATGGTATTGTTTTGGATAGCTAAGGTCGAGTACGATGTTTAATGATGATAGAGATTAGAGGAAGATACTATGGATTATGTATGACCTCCACCTAAGATTGATTTGGTTTTGGTGATGATTACAATGAGTTAGAGAGATTTGAAGACATGCGCAGACAACAAAACAACGTAACAGAGTAGTTGAACAAGTAGCAATGAATCAAGGAGCATGTCGTGGACTCCTGAAAAGTTAAGTTGGATTATGATTTTGGATAAACTATATTTTGGTTATGTAAGAGCACCAACTTTATAATTACTCTTTACATTATTAATTATATTTTGTATTGAGAGCCAACTATGTAATAATTAAGAGAGCCAACTTGATGATATATATATATATATATATATATATATGAAGACTTTTTGTAAAGTGAAGAAAATGATGAAATATAAGAAAATGGAAGGATATGTATGTATGCGAATGGAAGATGCAAGAGTAGAGGTTGACATAGATCGTTGAAGAGCTATGAATAGAGCTATCTAAGCATTGAAGATGCTTGTTTTTCTCATTACTGAGAACACTCTGTAAACATAAGTTTTGTTGTAAGAGTTGTAAGCTCAGTTGGCCCCTAACAGGGTGTTGTATACCTTTGACAGGGTTGTTATTATTTTAACAAGGAAATTTATTATGTAATATTCAGTTCCTAATAGGGATAGGTCTCCTAACATGGACATTATACTTTAGTGCATGCTTGTGGGTACCATCCCCACCGGGGTTTTCCCTTGGCCAAGGTTTCCTCAACAGTAAATAATGGTGTTATGAGCTTTGTGTTATTTGCTTATGTTCTTTTCATTTCTGTAAGCATATGGCTCATTTGGAATTGGTTTAAGTTTAATTTAAAGTGTTGTAATATTGATTCACCCCCCTCTCTATATTACTCAATCCTAACGTTATTCAACAAGCTTGAAGCACTACTAATTCAGCGAAGGTCAATAGACAACAATGGTATTGGATTAGAAAAAGGAGAATGCTGAAAATTTAACTAGGATAAGTTTAAATCATAGAAGAAAAAGAAGAAGAAGAAAAAGAGAAATAACTTGAAAAATGAGTGTAAAGATCAAAGATCTGAAGGTAAGAGTCTTCCTAGTAATGAGTTTGTACACAAAAAAGTTGATTGCAGAAAATGATATCTATGTTTTAATTGCAGAAGGGATGATCATGATCCAAGTATATGCAATGGTATAAAAAACAGAATTTTTAATGTTGAAAGGGAAAAGGTTAGGTTCTTTTCATGCAATAAATTTGGTCACAGTGCTAGTTACTGCATTGAAAAGAAGAAATAAAGGGATGGATAAAATATTGTTCTAAAAATCAAATACAACTTATGAGAACTTACTACTTTTAATTGTAGAGGCAAAAAGGTGAACAAAGGTGACACTAAGGGAGAAAATACGAACATGCATAAGAATGGTCAGAGTAGGAAGAGAGAAGAGAACAAGAAAGACAACCATGACCAGAGGAATGCAAAAGGAAAAGGAGAAGTGAAAGAGGAAAAGGAACATAAGCACAAAAAGAGGACAAGAAGAAAAAAGAACAAAGCTACTATAGAAAAGGGATCTACTTCTGTGAATAAAAAAGGCAATTCAAGAGGAATTGCTCCTCCAAATAAAACTAAGATGTAGAAGAATGTATCAATCTAGACGAATTCATGGAAATATCATTCAAGATGGATTGGTGTATGGAGGCTACTACTCAGGGGGAGTAGTATGCATTGTGAAGAGATTGATAAGATCTAGAGTAAAGTGTTTGAAGAAAGTTACATGTAATATCACAAATTAGAAGGATAAGTTGTTAATTCTTGAACAAAAGTTAGATGTGTTTAGTGGATCTGAGATGTGTGTGTAAGAGAGTAATATGAGCTTGACAAAGTAGCAAAAGCATAGAAGGAAAATGAAGCAACAATGATATGACAAAGAAAGTTTTATAAGAATAGATGAAACACCTTTTTCATTGATGTCAAAGTAGGAGAGAAGCAGATGTGAAAAACTATAAAGTATGAAGATCAAGTGCAAAACAAAAGAACAAATGAAATAGAAGTAGATGTGGAAGACAAAAAAGAAAATATCAGAACAGAAGATAAAAAGGAAGAAAATTAGATGAGAGATGAAAGTTTATGTATACTTTCACATAAGAAAGAAGCTAGCTAAGAAGTGTGGTGTGTATCTAAGGGGGAGAAATTGATGGAGATAAGAGTATGCAAGTAGATTAGAAGTGTGTGCAATTAGATTGGAACAAAGGCGAGCTTGTTTCTAGTGGGAGAAGATTATTGAGGAAGATGAGTTAGAAAGACTCTGAACAATAATTATGGATATTGCTGGTAGTATTGTTGATTATCTTTCTAGGAGTGAGATTGTTGGTTTATGATTTCATTACTTATTTTTCACTTCACATATTACCATCAATGCCAAAGGGGGAGTTTGGTGGCATATTGGCATGATTGGATGTGTTCCCATTGATGCCAACTGTTAGGAATAAGGTGTCTCAACCTTGTATATTTCCTTACATTTGATATTATTTGTTTTGTATTTAATTGTTTGCAAATAATGTATTTAAGTTTGATATCTGTTCTGTCATTTAGTTGAGTGGACATGTTGTGTTTTCACTCCACTTGGAAGATGCCAAGGATGATCAAACTTGGTCTAGGTGAATAGAGCTTATTTTCCAAATGTCGACACTCTGGACAATGTGTAAGGTAATCATGACTGAAACGGTTATGACGGATTCCTATGATGGTCATTAATATTTGTAAGAGCTAATTGTGAAAGATTCGATGACAGGTGAAGACATGCAAGACATGTGGCAACTGATTATGTTCTGTATTGTGCACTCTTATGCAATGCGTAGGGTTCGGGGTTCCTATTTTTTTGGAGAATGGTAAAACCCTAATACAGTTATCTTTGGAATTTGCCATAAAAAGGGAAGCGCATGATATAAGCATTTCTGGGTTGCAAATCACAAAGAGAAGAGAGTGTATTGTTGGAATACTATTTTGCCCAGATTTTTCAAGTGTCGATAATCTCCTAAAAGAACTTGCATTGCAAGTGTATTGTAAACAAAAATAGTTTTGATTAATATATTGTGCAGATTTTGGAGTGCTAGGGTTTTTTACCGAAAGGTTTTCCCCAGGGTAAATCATTGTGTCATTCTCATTTTTCTATGTATGCATGTTATTGTATTATCATTATGTAATTGATAAGGGTTAAATATGAATTTGCATGATCCTCTTCTCGGGAGTTTAGCATAGGGAACTATTTTCCGCACACTTAGTTTCCTTTCACTAACATATCAGGTGAATCAGAGGAACCAAAGGAATTAATCAGAAGATCCATTTGTTTGTTGCTAACTTAACCATTGCAAGTTAGCTAGTGCAATAGGATGTTCAAAGGTCCGTTGAGAATCAGATATTGTAGATATGAAGTCGTACACACAGGAAATTGTTGAAGAAGGTAAATAATCAATTCACTCCAGGTTTTAGAGGATATCATGAAGATTTAGGATGATTCAAGGACAAAATTGGTGCCTAGAAGACTGGTGTGACAGATAGTGCTGAAAGGAAGATAGGAAGAGGTTTGGTATGCATAATCAAGTTAGAATTTCATGGAGCAAACCTAGGAGTGTGTTGGTGACATATTTAGGTGTCTTCAACTCAGAGGGTTTGTACTTTAGAGGTACGCAAGGCATGATCTTATTGTTTTAGAAAATTGTTGACAATGCTCTTCAAGTTCAATGAAAAAGAGCTGGAAAATCCAATGGCTATGGTGGATTTGAATGCTTGATTGTTTATCATGATTCTATAGGATTTTTTTGAAGTATGTGCTTGATGAGTTGGTAATACACATGGATTAGAAGGATCAGATTGGTGGAATTTTTGTCAATAATGATATTTTTATTAATATTCATGTTCTTGGTCGACTTAGTTGGTCAATCGTATTGTGAAAGTGGTAAATCATGAAATGTAGGTGTGTTACGATCTCGAGGTGGTTGATATAGGTCATGGCTATGATTTGAAAGTTGGAGATGGATTTGAAACAAGAGATTTGGTGTGTTAATTTGAAGAGATGGTGAATTAGTTTTTTTCGACCTTGTTCTTTATATAAGAAGATGAATTAGGGAAAATTCAAGGTGTAGATCATGGATGCGAATGCTAGAGGTGGCTAGCAGAGGAAGAGCCCTATTCAGTGGTGATTGGGATTGTTTCAACAAGGGGTTGAATAGATCTGGATTGTGCTACATTGGAGTTGTATTAGACATAAGATAGATGTAATTTACAAAGTTCAAAAAAAATATAGATCATTGTAGTGATCAGATTGTAAGGAAGTGAGCCTTCCTCAAGGTTGTAGCATGAGGCTTTTTATTTAAGTAGTGAGCTCTAGGAAGAGAGCCTGAATGCATGTGATTCTCATAAATTGTAATAAGTTGATACTTCTAAAAAGGTGTTTACTTATTGTGGCTAATCAGCCCCACCATGGTTTTTCTCCTAATAGAGTTTCCATGATAAAAATCTTGTGTCAAGAGTGTGAATGTGGTTCTCATTTGTGGATGCATGCATATTTCTTTTCAAGTAATGAGATTAGAATTTAGGGTATTTATGTTTGAAGGGTTTGAAGGACTAAAGACTTGAAGTTTGAAGTTTTGGGAACAACTAATTCATCCTCCCCCCTCTTAGTTGTTGAAGTTTTGGGAACAACTAATTCATCCTCCCCCCTCTTAGTTGTTCACTTCCATATTATCAACAACTGAATCCTTCTTAATCCTCTGTGTATTCTTGGTATGTAAGGATTTCATTTATTATTTGTTTGCATGTTATCTTTTGATAATTGCATTTTGGTCAAGCTAGTGGTAGTTGTGATGATTTTTTAATCTTAATGTTATTAGATATTTGGTCTTTGTAATATCATGTTGGAATGTTTTCATTTTCGTATAATGTTCAATTACATGTTATTAATTATTATTATTGCTACTATCTGAATATAGTTATTGTATACTATGTGACACTCAGGAGTAAGTCGATTTCAAGGGGAGAGAATATTTTGATGATGATGATGATATTTTGACCTTGCATGCATTGTGTTATGAAGCATAATTAGTTAGATTTAATTTTCCTAAAAAGATATTAGTAATAATGGCTAAGATACTATTATTAAGATAATATCGATTAATTAGCATTAACTTATTACATAATTTAATTATAATTTAAATTATGTTATTGGACGGAGTTAACTACCATTGATGCAAAATTGAGGCATTAAATTAATAAATATTAAGAAGGTATATTATCTTTTGTAATTGGGAATTATCGTTTGAACATAATAATAAATAAATTATTATATATACAATTTTATAACATTAATAATTATTAGTTATAATTGATTGTTCTATTTCTTATGGGAATAGAATTGAATGTTTTATGCTTTTGATATCCAATCATATATTATTCTTGTATTATATTTCATGTGCATGTCATCTCATTCACCATTTGGAAATGAACCATTTCTAGTGGTTAATTTTGGTCTGTCTTCTTGCGTTACCAGGGGGTAGTCCCTTGTTTGCGGCATTGAGTGATGACTCTGTTCTAGTGAAAGGCCCATGCTTATTTTTGGAGAATTCTCAAGTATAACAATGGTGGGGGGGGATGTATGGACAATTTGATTTTGTATTCAAGGGATTTATTTATGGCTGTCAGATGAGCTTTCAAATACCAACAAGTTGGTATGGAAAATGCTAGGTTCTCTATCAGTGTATAATTTAGGACTTTGTTGATTCTATTTTGGGGGGAGAGCATCCATTTGGGGTGTTGTAAATTAAGGTAGGAGACTAAAATGCCTCAAGTGGGGTGACACTTTGGGGGGAATGCAAAAAGGATAGATGGGAACGACATCAATAGGAGTAGGAAAGCATGGAATCAACTCATAGATGAAGGAAGGATAAAACATGGAATAAAATGGGACTAAGGGATGGAAAATATGAGGAAATATTGATAGAGAGGGGGAAAATTAGATGGTAAAGTGGGATATAACCAATTTTTAGTAGTATCAATTATTCTAGTAATATTTATTAAATAGGGTGATACAAGGGTGGATTTTGACCCCTTCTATGCAAAACTCAATGTCGGCGCTATTTTCTCTTTACAATTGTAAGAAAAAAAAAAAAAAAAACTAAAGCAGAGGATATGAGATGGAAATGAAGGGATGAGTTTTTTTAAGAGAGTAGAGGATTTCATAGAGGGTAGGGGTTTCTTTTACCAATGATCTTCTCCCATATTCACACCCAAATTGATGACTTGTGGCCGAGTTGATTATATTTTGAAAAGCCAAATAGAGACCTTCAAGGGCGATGAGAATGATGAAACCTAGAAGAAGGTGACAGTGGAGTCATTGAAATGAATGGAACAAGTTAGGGGAGGTGTCTATTGTATGCACGTTTATGACTGTGGATGGGAGTGTTGTTCTTGGAGCAATGCTTGTTTTTTGTGGTATTTTTTGTGCAATTTTCTATTTTGGGATTTAAAATGTTTCTGTTTCTATTATCGCTGCATTTTGGGTAATATTTTTTATTGGTCTTTGGTGTTATCCCCCTTGCTAACTCCCTTGTAGCAACTAGGCATTACTTTTGATTTGCAGTACATATAACACATATTTAGAATCCATTGTTGGTTGTGGTATCTTTTTGTGTATTTTTTTCTTTAGCATGGATTTCCATTCATGTAATTGGTTGCATATTGTGCCATGACATCAATTTTCTCTTAGGGTTGTTTCTTTTGATTCTTTGGCATAACTCTCAACCATTTCATGTCTTAGATGCATTTTTTTTTGGCTTAGTGTTTGTAGATTTTGTTTCCACCTTAACTCCTTTCTCGGTCATACAAAAAAACACTCCCTCTTTTGAGATTTTGACTGTTTGGGCGATATCATTATCTCTTATAATCTCACTGTTATCATTAGCTTTGGTGAAATTATCTCATTATCAACATAACTAGTTCTTAGAATCGTGCAAGTACATTGAGCAATGTGATTATTGTCAGATGTGAACGTATTTGGTAATTTGTTGCAGTCTGTGATTTCCATATGTGTGTATTTTATGAATGAGTTTATCTTAGTTCAATTTTCAAGGCATGCTTGATTCGTATCAATAGCCTCCATAGTAGGTGTAGGGTTTCTTCTATTGTCTATTATTCTAGTTGTTGTAGGTATTTCTATTATTTAATATTCAAAAATTAATAATAATGTTATTATTATATTTATTAATATTTTTAAATAGTTGTTGTGTTGTTTTCTATTAGGCAACATTTTTTATTAATCATGTTCTTGAGTTTGCTAAATTAGAAATAAGTGCACTTCCATATGAGTAAAATACATTAGAATGTAATTTAAAAGGGTAGTAATCAAAATGTGGTTCACATATGTTTGTTAAAGTTTGATTGAATGCACATATCCTTTGGACTACTTTCATTCGTGTTTCAACTTATGTTTTAAAGAGCAACTAGGAAAGAATTTTGTGGTGGAGCCGGGTTAGATTTTGTATACAAATAAATATGAACACTTATAAATAATTATTTAAACTTTCTTAAAAATATAATCTAATTGTGGTTTTTATATGTTTATTTTATTAGGTCAATATTAGAGTTGGTAGTTGGAAATATATTTTATATTATGGTTGAAAGTATAGACAAATGAAGATCATTGGTAAATGTATTTAGGATGTTATAAAAATACTTTAATTAGATTTTTATTGTATTTAGGTAATTTGTAGACTAGTTAAATAAATTGATTAGGTTGTTTGGTAAACTAGATTTCAAGTTAATTATCCATTTACGGATTGTAGCTAATTGTTACATTTGTTAATGATTTTCTTAATTAGGGATAATCCATAAAGTTGTTTATATTTTCACTACTAAATTTATTTATATATGTTATTATTAAGGCTGAAATTGTAAAGAGTAGAAGTTATTAGTAATAGGTTTAGTTCTAATTAAAGATGGATTTGCTTTGGAATTATTTTTTCGTTTGTTAAGTAAATAATATAGTTTATAAAATTATTTAAAGATACCTCCAATTAAATGTTTATATGACTAATTCATTTTGTTATGAGTAAATTTAAAGAGTGAATGAGGCCTTCATCGAAACCCACAACTCAAGATGGAACCATTAAAATAAAAGGAGCGACTGTCTCCCTAAACCAATCAAAGAAAAAAATAGAGTTCAAGGGAACTTCGAGAAAAAGCGTCGTAGTCTGAATCCAAAAGCATTATTTGAATGAAAAGAAAGAATAAATTGAAAATGATCCCGCCATTCGATATTTTCATCTAGTGTCATCTTTCCCCATAGTATTTAAAAGGTGGGGATTTCAAATTAGAAAAGATGACTTTTTGCAAATGACCCAAAAAGTTTATGGAGCATTAATTCCTGAAGAGACTAACATTAATGGCACCACTTGATGAGAATTAAATGGAATTTTAATGGGATTTGATGGAGCATTTTTCAATTATCCTATGGAAATCAGAGCTAGGAATGAAGGTGGAGCCAGGGCATCTAATACTTCTATCTACAACTAATAGCAATTGAAATCCAATGAGTTAATTAGCTCTGCACTACTATTTCTATTGAATTTTTAATTGAGTTGTAGAATTGCAAAAACTTGAAATCATAATGAGGTATAAGCACCTTGGTTACAAACATCCAAATAGAATTGAGTGTTCTTTAAGTGAAATTGGAGACACAAAATTAGGGCAAGTAAATTTGAAAGAATTTCTGAGTAGAATCATATAGTCTAATAAACATCCAATTATAGAGAAATTGGTCGAGAGCGGATTGGTAGAGGCTGTCGGTTTCCCCATTGCAATTCAATGTATAGATTTTATTATAGAATGCATAAACGAGTATAACCCTAATACAAGGGAAATCAAGACACGAGATAAAAGAGTCCTCGTCACCCTGGATAGGAATACTATACAAAATTTATTTCAGCTAACAAATTGGGATTTTACTTCCTCCTAGAGAAAGTTTAGTTTGAAAAGGGCAAGGAATATAATGGAGATTGCCAAAAATTGGTTCGACGCATCGAGGAAAGGCCAATCAAAATTACCCAAAACTATCATTCATACATCTATTAAAGGAGAAATTTATGACATAATTGTGTTATTACATAGATTGAGGGGAGATGAAGGCAAAATTACTCTAGATGAATGAATGTTTTATTTTGTTTAATTTGTGTTGAATATAGTTATATAGACTAAGCCAGAATTATTTGTGACCAAATCTACCAATTAATTAATCAACTCTGCTTGAACAGATTTTTCTACATGTCATCATATTTGGTTTATGCCCTAGCGTGCACATGATATTGGCCTTGTTTGGAACACATGGAGGAGTTTGATGAAAATATTCAAATCTATAATTTTTACCCTAGCTTGCAAGTATAGAAAAGCTACACCAATTTCTCTTGGGTGAACGATGTGTTTGCTATGAAGTTGGTATAAGAATTGAAGGGATGCCCAGAGAGGAGAATCTCCCCTAAAGATACTTCTTTGATTCAAACGTATGGTAGTTATTTCATTCAATTTATGACATTTACCAATATTAGGGTTGGTGCTTTTGATGATTTTCTATGGAAGTTGCCTCGATATACCAATGGAAAAATCATATTGGTAGATTTTCTAAGTTAACAAGGGGTGTGGAGAAAGGCACAAGGACACCATTCCTTTCCCTATCTCGCTAGGGGTGTACTTGTGTTCTTCCTCTTCAAACATAATAAATGTTACCAAGGAAGCTAGCAAGTATATGATGGAAACTTATGATTTTAGAAGGACTCATTTCGATCCAAGAAATTATGTGAGGGATAATTTATAACTAGGTCTATCTTATCATCATGTACCTACACTTGAGGACTTTAAGGCCAACTGCACCGATGACTTCAAAGGAAGAGATCTTGGTCCAAACTCACTGTGGATAAAATTCAAGAATATGAGCTTGAGTTTGATATTCATGGAGTTGTAGAAGATGATTCATATGTGATCGACCCTAATTATTATGAAAAAGTACAAGGCACTCCATTAGACAAAATTAATTGGGCCCCCCTAGAGCTTGATGACTTTGACGTGAGAACAACCCCTGTCTTGAGGAGAACTAGAGCCTGGTTATAAAGGAATAAAGGGGAAGGAAAATAGTCTACTTCATCTTAGACTCCTATAGTTCATGTGGAGAGAACACCAACAACCACAATGACAAAAGTGATAGCCTCTAGTATCCCACCATGAGGTTTATCAAGTGTTTCCAGAAGTGGAGATAAGCCACCAGAGAAATTAAAGGACATCCATGTGACTTGCGGATCTGGTTCTATGCCTAACATTGATTTGACCAAAGAAGAATACATTGAGGAAGGAGAATAGGGGGTTCAATAAAACCAAGAGAAAGAAATGGAAATACTTCAGAGAGATGCTAAAAAAGGAAAGGAGACCATAAAACTCTCAAAAACCTATCTCTTCCTTAGATAAAGTAATAAATTTCCCTTTTGCCACCATAACTCTAAATTCCACTCCACCTATCAAGAGGAATTTATTTTTTTCTTATGAATCTTTGAAGAGAGCTACCCAAGTGCTATCAACTTACAAGAGATTTTGTAGAAGAAGTGGAAAAGAGATTAAAAAAAAAATGCCCACCAAAGATTGGAGTCTCTAAAATTCTACAAGCTTCACCCATCCCCAAGATCAATAAATTTAAAGTCACTTCATGCTTTGTGGAGGATGAAAATACAGGACATGTCTTCTTGGAGGTCGCCCAACCAATGATCCAAAAAGACCCTAGTACAGCTACAACAACCAATTTCCATGTGACAAGAATCGATATTGGTGACCCTGATTTTGATCAAGATATGAGAATGTGACAATTTTCCAATAGTAGAATGTAGAAGAGGTTAGAAAAGACCAAGATGGATAAAGAACAACTAAAGGTTATGTTCAGACTACTCTCAAATAAGCTCAAAAAATTGTTAACCCCCTATCCTTATAGCTAGAAGGCTCATCAGATACCATCCTAGATCCCATGGCTGATAAGAATTGTAGAGTTAATATCACAGTTACAAATAGATAACCAATTTGGAAAAGTAACTAGGGAATGACTCAGGGACTTAAAGATACGGGGTTTGCCTTTTATTAGAAAATTAAGTGAATCTTATGATGCCTTGATTTTGGCTTAGATTAGCTAAATTGGAAGACACTACTCATAAAAAATATGAAGCTAACAAAATATAAATTTGATATGTAGGCCCCCATTGTTGTGAGATTACGTCTTCTGAAATCAAAGAATTAACCTATACAAAGACGGTTTTTCAGTCGGGGATGTAAAATTCAATGCATAAGCACCCGTGTGAAGAATCTAAGGAAGATTTTGGAGACTTCTAAAGAGATGATTGAGCAAGAATTGAGCTACTTCAAAGACATTAGTTGTGACCTTCTGCAGAGAGAAAGTTTTGGGATACTCACGACAGATGGGATTAAGAATCAATATCAACAGAATATCGGTGCCATCACAACCCCTCAATTTTTTTTGTAAAGAGGAATGCCAAAAATTGAAAAAGATTAATATTACTTGGGCGTGGTGCAGAAATCATGATGAAACATTCCTTGCTAAGGCCAAAGAGATCAAGGAGCATAGCTCCTACCGGACTATCTGCAACACCAATGTTTTAGTGTCAGAACTCGAAGACATTAAAGAAGCAGTGTACACTCTACAAGCATACAAGGAGGAACAAGAAACTCAAAAGACATCCGCAAAAGGTGGTGTAAATACAAAATCTCCATGACAAATGACATAATCTACTTTTTTAAGTTTTTTAATTACTTTAGCTTTTCAAATACTTTATTCTATTATTATTTTTTAAAGGAGACTTTAAAATACAATTTCTCTTTTTCTAACAATCTCGAAGGAAGACCAAAATAGTATATATTCTGAAATTATTTCTAATGCAAGGGATCAATATTTATGATTCACAAATCTCCCCTATTATTTTGATAATTGAGTGTGACTCAAATTTGGAATTCATTTTTGTTCATTTAGATCTCTATTTTTCTTTATATTAATGACAAATGAATGAATGGACAATATAGGTATATGAATCAAAGATATTGAACTTTGTTTCTTTATTGTTGATTATGATACCCTTTGTGGTAATATGAGCTAATACTTTATTCATTTACTTTCCATTTGTGAAATAAGTGGCTCTTTTTTAAAAAAAAATGGATTTTTCCCTATGATTCCATCTTTGTGTGGAGATTTAGTCAGTACATTGAATTTTTGTGCACTTTGATGTAATTCATTTTAAGTATACTATTTTTGTTAGGATTAAGTAATATTGAGAGGGGGTGAATCAGTATTACAATACTTTAAATTAAACTTAAACCAATTCCAGATAAACCATAAGATTACTGAAATAAAAAGAACACAAGCAAATAACACATAACTCATAACACCATTATTTGTTGTCGAGGAAACCCTGTCCAAGGGAAAACCCTAGTGGGGATGGTACCCAAAAGAATGCACTAAAGTATAATGTCCATGTTAGGAGACCTAGCCCTATTAGGAGTTGAATATTACATATTAAAATTCCTTGTTAGTGGAATAAAAACCCTGTTAAAGGTATACAACACCCTGTTAGGGGCCAACTGAGCTTACAACTCTTACAACAAAACTTTTGTTACAAAGTGTTCTCAGTAATGAACAAAATTGTTGGAAATATATTGAGGCTAGGCGACTGAGAGGGGGGGAGGGGTGAATCAGGAACCAATAAAACTTAATCTCTTTAATCCTTTATTAGATTATCTAATCTAATTGCATGCATGAAACAGAAAAGTAATAAACATCCACAACACTTGACACAATATTTGGTTACCCAGAAACCTTCTAAATAGAAAGTAAAACTGGGGTGGAGATGGTACCAAGATTTATTATTGCATTATAAATTTATCCTGTTAAAGCTTACAATTTACCACTTCTGATGGCCTACCCTGTTAGGATCAATAAGGATTGGTAGGTCCACCTTGTGAAAGGATTTTGTACAATACAATTAAGTATGCAACTTTTTAAGGAGATTTGTAAAGGATTGTTAAGTCCACCTTGTTAGAGGATTTTTTTGACGCACCTGTTAGGATGAACCAATAGATGATCTTCTATGTAACTCTAATTTGTTGAATAAGATCCAATGATATAATACTAATCACCTGAATGTGATAGATGAGTCTCTGTTGTTCCTTATACTACTATAGCCTCTTAATCAATCTGCCACTTCATATTCGCATACACACTTATTTCACACACATTTGGATAAAAAAAATACCTTATATTTATACATTATCCAAATCAAATACTTCTATAAGTCAACTTCCATGATATACAATAATATCAAACAATATAAGCTAAGTTGGCCCAATATTGTTACTCGGGTCCATTAATCCACTCGGGTGATATACTGGCACTCAGGCAATATATTGTCACTCGGGCAACATAGTAAACTCTGGCACTCGGGCTACACTATGTACTCGGGTCATATTGATCACTCGGGTAATACTGATTACCATTGTCTTCTCAGTCGACACTGCCACTTCTTGGGTTACACTACTACAGCTTTCTCGGTCAACTCTGTGATGACTAAGTGTTTTGGCAGTAATTGACAACTTGTCTTGTCATAAGGTCATCAATCTCCCCCTTTAGCATTAGTAACCAAAACCACTTATCATGTTCAAAAACTGCTCAAACTTCTGAGTCAAAAACTCCCCCTTACCATATGCTTGGGTACTTGCTCGGGTTTTCACAACAGCTCTGTGACTCAGTTACAACTGACTCTGTTTTTTATTTTTCAAAGTTATTTTTGTGACTTTTCTATTATATATCTCTTCTTCTCTTCTCTTCTGTACATGTATTTCCTTATATGTATATACAATAAATTTCCCCCTTTTTTTTACACAAATGCCAAAAATATATCTACATGGTAATACCAAAGTAGGATAGGAAATCACTATGTACCTTCAAAATTTGAGACAAAGTGTTGTCCCAATTATCTTGCAACATCTTCAGGATGTGCAACTTAATATGTATCTCTGTTGACAACTCCATCATAAGCTCTGCAACTAAAAATTTGTTGTCATGTATGAGTGTCTTGGCATGAGCTATATCCTTCTGCATTACATCCATGTGTGGAAGGAGTTGGCTCTACATAGCTGTAAGGGATTCCCTTGTTCTTTCTTCTTCCCTTAGTAATTATGCCTGCATTTCTGTCAGATACTTGATCTTCACAAAGTGTGTTGAAATTGAACTAGGGTTAAGTGCCAACTGGTTTTGACTTTCCTTCAATTCTATATCTATCTTTGTCAGCGTGGCCTTGATTTCCATGGTAAAGTTGGAAGTATCACTCAACTTTAAAAATAATGAAACAACATTATTAACAGTAGTTTTTAGAGAGCTAATGAGAGTGTTTAGCTTCACTTGATCTATTGCAATATTACTTGCAACATTCTCTAGAACTTTATTCTCAACCTTCCTTTCTGCCTTCTGCAGTTGTTTCTCTTGACCACTTAAATCTTTATTGAACTTGTGGACTATATTGAAAAGTTGATCCATAATAGAGTCATTCTCATCAACTTCTATTTCTAGTGCATCTAGTAATATACCTTTTATGTCCTTGAGCACTATGTTTCTCTTCTTTTCTTCTTAGAGCTTTTGTTGTGTATCCCTTTTCTTCCATAGTTCTCCAAGTATATCCATCTGCTCTATTGTCAAGTTGGATAGATCCCAATTTGGAATCACAATATCTTCCTCAAGATCAATATCATCAGTATCTGTTTCCTTCCCTTGTCCTTTGATCTTTGGATTATGTGAAGGAACAATTTCCTTACCTTTTCCACTATCATCCTTGACTTCAGTATCCAGTGGATCATTAACTTTTGATGCACCAACTGTAGAATCAATTCTCACTGGAAACATTCACAGTGGCCTTCTGTGACTCAATAAGGCTTAGCCTAGTAGTAGTTGGATCCTGATGCTCGGTTCCTACTAGTCCAGATGTAGATTCTTTAGTCTTATCCTTGCCCAAAGATATGATGTTCTGTATAGGTGATTGGGGCAGGGATGCCATCACTTCTACTGCTATCTGTTTTGCATTGGATTCTTCAATAGTTTACTCCTTAGGTAATTCTTCATCATTAGTCTTTACCTTGGGTTCTGTACTTGGTACCTCTGCCTTATCTTCTTCCTTAATTTCAAAGACTATCTTCCATATCTTTGTTGTGACCTTCACAACATCCTCTATTTTCTTGTTCAATATCTAAAAGGTCATGAACCTTGGAGTGTGATTTTTCTCATAATTGGTCATGGCCTCTTTAACCTCTTTATTTGTCATAGATGGCATGAATTGATTCAAGGTCTGTTCTCTAATATCCTTTTCTATTCGGATTGCATTGCTATAGGGAACATATATTTCCTTGAATAGATCTTCAGTCATATGACTCTTCAATTCAGATGGATCATACTTCCAGCTTGTCATTTTCTCTACAACTGCTTCCTCAATTTGCTTCTATTCATCCTTAGTTTTGGAAGCATATTTCAATTATTTTAGAGAACTCATACCACTACCTCCTTTTAGTTCTTCAATTTTCTGCTCAAAGGTAGGTGGGGGTTTCTTGAATATGACTATATCTTCTTCTTCATCTTCCTTAGGAAATATAAGTTTCCTTCTAGATCTTCTTGTAGTGGTGACAGGGTTAGAGATCTTTGTTTTCTTCTTGGGGGCTACCTTATTCTTCTTAGGAGGTCCTTCTTCTATCTCTTCCTCTTCCTTTTCAGGTTCATCATCTTCTATCTTAATTTCATCTTCTTTTCTTTGAGTGATAGAAGGAGGAGAGTCTGAAGTCTTGCCATACTTCTTTCCAAACTTCTCTAACCTCTTCTTTCCTCTTTTCAAGATCTTAGGAATCTCAATTTCCAATTAAATTCTTCTCTTGGATTCTTCATAGGTACCAAAGTATGGTGCTTTAGGGTCAACATTCTCATTCACTAGAGCCTCAATGATGTCTTTGATCTCATCAATGTTAACCTCATATGCAAGAGGTTTCACCCATGCAAACCTAGGTTTGAATGCCTGAATGTATACTTTATCACAGTCAACTAGGAAGCAAACATCATCTTTGTAGTCTTCTACCAATTGTTTAGGAATTCTATATCTATTCTACATCTTCTATCTGAAATCCTCAAAGTATGCATCCATGATGCTCTCAAAATTGTCTCCTAATTCTACTATGAAATTATTTATCCGATAAACTATGGGTCTATCCTTCTTCCAAACATCTGTGCCTTTGGAAGGGAAAAACTTATGAATATAAAAGAATATGCAGACCAGAAGTGAACCAAACTTACATGGATTGGTCTTTGATGCCTGGATGCTTTCCATGTTATTTCTCAATTGGATTAGATACAACTCGACAAGGTCGAATGAAAGGTTATTCTTGACCACTTTGTATGCCAAGTCCACAGCCTCACATGGTACATTGTTTAGTCGGCTAGAACTATAGATTTTGTGTGCAATTACATGAATCCCAAACTTCAATTCCATGTTTATAACTCCATTTAATCTCGTGCCTCTTTCGTCCCACTCGGAAAGAGTCTTCTTAGTTAAGTCATCTTGGGGTTGGGTTTTGGTAGCTTTAGACTTGTCAAGCATAGGATACCCTATAACATGGTTTACCATTGTCTTGGTTATCTTCACTAGTTCCTCCATCCATATATGCATGTCGTAAACATGGCTCGGAACAAACCTACTCAACTTAATCTGTAATTTATGTGGCATATGCATGATATGAGTCAAACCCTTGACTTCAAGGTGTTTATATTTTGGCTTTATATTCTCAGCTTCACAGAGTTTCTCATATGATTTATTCATTTCCAATGTACCTATTTTTTGACTGGTGCAATGATAGAAGGATCGGATTTCATTGATCAACAGAGCCTTCAGAAGAAATACTGAATGAGCTCCCATCAAATATATCTCCTCTACAATCGTTGGATGAAGCTTAAACTTTGGAGGTTCGTAGACAACATTCCTCACCAACATCTTAGATCCTTCCTTAACCTTGGTGTTGGATGTAGATTCCATAATGCTTGGAGGTTTGACAAAACTTTGCAACTTAAATCTTTCGAACAAAAATTCACTCTGAATCGCTTAAGACTTTGAATCGCTCTACAAAATGAAAATTTAGTAAACAATAACCTTTCCAATTCATCTTTTATAAGAGATTTTACCATTTATTTTCATTAAATTCTCTGTACATGGTAGTTCGCATAGCTCGGAATGAAGCTCGGCAAAAACTAACTTCTGCATCCATACAACCTGACTTAACTCGGTTAAGCCTGTGTAACTCGAATGTAACTAAGATCTTGACTCGGTTAAAACTATAATGTGTCCTAGTGCATCAATATTCTAATTTGGACTTGTTAGCATGTCTGGAACTAATTTAGGATGGCTTGTATGCACAGTTCCAGTTGTCTCCTTGCATATTTATTCGGAGATGGTAGATCCGCCCAACTCACTGCTTTGGGTGTCATTCGATCCTTCATTGTTTTGATCTGAACTCTCAGGAGATTTCCTTACCCACTGCTGACTCATCTGAGTTCTGATTTCAGAAACTTTTGCTTTTCCTTTCTCAAAACCAGTATCTATTTTTTCTTTTTTCATGCAATTCTTTCTTAGATGATCGAGTTGTTTACACACATAACATCTCTTAGTAGGATTCCTTTTTGTGAGGTGATTCTTTGCACAATTTGCACCAATATTCCCATATTCACCACAGTGACAACATCTTCTCCATGTGTTGTAATCCCAACCAAAAATTTCTTTAGCTAGTTGTTCAATAGGGTTCCATTTCTTTGTTCTGCACTTGGAAGATTTGTGACCTTGTTTGTTACAATTGAAACATTTTCCTTCAAACTTAGGTTTCTCAGTGCATTCACTTTCCCTATGTCCATGTTTGTTGCATCTGTAGTATTTACCATTAAAATTTGATTTTCCATTTCTCCAACACTTATTTTTTGTGTTCCTTAACTTTTCACAGTGATTACAAGTAGGTTTGTTATTCTTTTGAGTTCCTTGTTGTGAGGATTCACCTTGTTTAGTATAACCTAATCTAGTATGTCCATGATGTCTGAGTTTATTTTTCTTTGTCAACCGATCCATGCTTACCTGTGAATTCATCATACTCTCATTTGTTTTCTTTTCAGTATTGAGATCATTCTGCAATATTTCATTTTCTGTCCTCAGATTAATAAATTCTTGATTTGCATTATTGATTTGATTTATCATATCTTCTTGCTGAAGTGACAAATGATGGATTTCTTTTTCTTTTTCTTCTAATCTTGTACTTAGCAATATTTTATCTTCTTGTGCCATTTCTTTGTCATTTTCTGCTTGATTCTTTTGTTTCATGACTTCACATTTTCTGACTAAATGAATTTCTTGTTCTCTTTTTAACTTTCTGACTTCTTCATGTAAATTGAGATTCTTTGCAAGTAGGTCTTCAATTGTTGCATCTGCTTCTTTGGAACTTCTTTCTTTTCATAAGTCTTCAAATCTTTCTTATATGTAAATTTTATCATTCATCTACACTGCTAAATCTTTTCTTCTTTTTAGGGAAAGAGAGAGTTGCTCCTTGAGTTTTCTTATCTGATCCATGACCACTTGTATATCTATCTTTTCATTTTCAATGGCTTTCTCCAGTCTGTATATTTCAATTGCCTTTTATCTTTGCTCAAGTTGTTAAACTTCTATTAAGAGAACATTTAGCTCTGATACCAACTGTTGGAAATATATTGAGGCTAGGTGATTGAGAGGGGGGGTGAATCAAGAACCAATAAAAGTTAATCTCTTTAATCTTTCATTATATTATCTAATCTGATTGCATGCATGAAAAAAAAAATTAATAAACATCCACAACACTTGACACAATATTTGGCTACCCAAAACCTTCCAAATAGAAAGTAAAACTGGGGTGGGGATGGTACCCACAAGATTTATTACTGCAGTATAAATCTATCTTTTTAAAGCTTACAATTGACCACTTCTGATGGCCTACCCTGTTAGGAGCAATAAGGACTGTTAGGTCCACCTTGTGAAAGGATTTAGTACAATACAATTAAGTATGCAACTCTGTTAGGATATGTGTAAAGGACTCTTAAGTCTATGTTGTTAGAGGATTTTGCTGATGCACCTATTAGGATGAACCAGTAGATGATCTTCTATGCAAATCTGATTTGTTGAATAAGATCCAATGATATAATACTAATCACCTGAATGTGATAGATGAGTCTCTATTGTTCCTTATACTATTGCAGCCTCTTAATCAATTTGCCACTTCATATTCACATACACACTTATTTCACACGCATTTGGATAAAAAAAATGCCTTATATTTATACCTTATCCAAATCAAATACTTATGTAAGTCAGCTTCCATGATATACAATAATATCAAACAATATAAGCTAAGTTGGCCCAATACTATCACTCGGGTCTAGTAATCCACCCGAGTGATATACTGGCACTCAGGCAATATGTTGTCACTCAGGAAACATAGTAAACTCTGGCACTTGGGATACACTTTGTACTCGGGTCATATTGATCACTCGGGTAATACTGACTACCACTGTCTTCTCGGTCGACACTGCCACTGCTCGGGTTACACTACAACTGCTTGCTCAGTCAACTCTGTGGTGACTAAGTGTTTTGGAAATAATTGACAACTTGTATTTCCATAAGGTCATCACAAAACAAGCATCTACAATTCTTATATAGTTCCATTCAAGGCTCTTCAATGATCTCTGACATCCTCCACTCTTGCATCTTCCATTTGCATACACATATACAGTATTTCATCTATCTCTCTATTATATCTTTGTTTTACAAAAAGTATTCATAT
>MU225783.1:1082198-1105723 GCA_018584345.1 Thuja plicata
AAGTTGAAAAATGACACATGTTTGTTATGTGAATTTGAGCCCAAAATAGTGAAAGATGCTTTAGATAATGAAGATTGGATACAAGCAATGAATGAGGAAATTGAACAAATTGAGAAGAACAAAACTTTGACACTTGTACCTAGGCCAAAGGACAAAAATGTAATTGGCACAAAGTGGGTATTTAAGAACAAGCTGAATGAACATGGAGATGTGACAAGAAACAAAGCTAGATTGGTATGCAAGGGTTATGCACAGGAGGAAGGAATTGACTATGGTGAAACCTTCGCCCCAGTTGCTAGATTGGAATGTGTTATAACCTTACTTGCATATGCAACCTATAAAGGATTCAAAGTATATCAGATGGATGTGAAATCTGCATTTCTCAATGGTATCTTGGAAGAAGAAGTGTATATCGAGCAAGCTGATGGTTTTATAGATCCAAAAAAAAGGGATATGGTTTGTAGATTGCACAAATCACTATATGGATTGAAGCAAGCACCAAGAGAATAATATGATAGATTGCACAATTATCTAATCAAGATAGGATTTGCAAGAACAAATGACAACAACAACCTGTACTTAAAGACAGAACAAAACAAAGGTACACTATTGGCTGAAATTTTTGTAGATGACATCATATTTAGTGGACAAGATGTGTTATGTCAAAAATTTGCAACAGAGATGCAAACTGAGTTTGAGATGTCTATGTTTGGTGAAATAAAATTCTTTGTTGGTTTACAAATTTATCAAATGAAGAATGGTATCTATATTACTCAATCTAAATATATCAAAGAGATACTAACAACTTTTGGAATGGAAGATTCCAAACCAGTGAGTACACCTATGGCTACTGGACACAAGCTGACAAAAGATGATAACACAAAAGAAGTGAACCAGACACTCTACAGATCTATGATTGCAAAACTACAGTATGTTGTACATAGTATCTACCTAATATTGCCCTAGTTGTTGGGATTGTTGCAAGATTTTCTGTTAAACCCAAAGAAACTCACATGATGGCAGTAAAAAGGATTCTGAGATATTTAAAAGGAACTGATGACTATGGTCTATACTACAAAAAGAATGACAGGTTCGAACTCAGAGTTTACACTGATTCTGATTGGGCTGGAAATGTTGATGACAGGAAAAGCACTACTGGTGGAGCATTTATTTTAGGAAAGAGATTGACCTCCTAGACAAGCAAGAAACAGAACTGCACCTCACAATCTACAGCTGAAGCCGAGTATGTGGCAGCAGGAGTTAACTGTTATAACATTGTGTGGTTGAAGATACTACTGAAAGGTATGAAGGAATAAATCACTGACCCAGTTGTCATATATTGTGATAACATGAGTGCTATTAATATTTCTAAAAATCCTATGATGCACTCAAAAACAAAGCATATAGTTATCAAGTATCATTACTTGAGAGAGCTATTTAAGAACAAAGAAGTGAGATTGGATTATGTGAACATTAAAGGACAATTAGCAAACATATTCACTAAAGCACTACCCAAGGATGCTCATGAGTATCTACGAGGTAAATTTGGGGTGATTCCCCTAACTGAGGCTAATTAAGTTCTGTATGATATTGTTGCATCAAATGTTACATTTAGAATATTTGACACATTGATGCACAGTAAGTCACACTTTAGGATGCTGGCTAAAGTTGTGAAGATGAAAAAGGACAGAAAAGAAAATCAGTCATAATCAAGATGATAGGATCAGCATGATACTGAAGATGTACATGATAAATATTTTGATGTCTTTGGCATTGTTGTCAAAGAGGGAGAGATTATCTATAAAGAGGAAGAAGTTAAGGGAGAGATTACTATTCACATATTGAAGTGATTATCTACTCAAAGGGAGTCTACAGATGATTAGACACAGAGGGAGAAATTTTTACAAATAAGAATCAGAATGAAGCTAAAGACATTAACGAAGATTCATTCATATCAAGGAACACAGGTGAATTTTTGGATTGGTTGGTAACTATGCTTGTTAAATCATTGTTTTAATATTGTGTGTTGCCATCAATGCCAAAGAGGGAGATTGTTGGAAAGTGACAATGCAAGCAATTGTTATTTTGTCATTGCTGTCAAACCTTTTACTGGTGAGACTATTGTTATCTGTTTGAGTACCATATCTATTGTTGATGGAGAATATTTAACAAGAAGACCAAGTGAATGGTTGAGTTAAGGCAAATAAAAGGGTACTTGATCAGTTATCACTCTGGCAAAGTAATTAATTGTTTATCTTTTAAAGACAGGTTTTCTAGCTATTCAGTGCTGAGAAAAGTTGCTTTTTTCGAGTACAGTTGTTCGTGATGAATAAATTTGTTCAATGTCGAGCACCATTGAAATTGCCAAGTTAAAACAGTGATGTTGGCCGACTTACAGAAGTTTGATTAATGATGAGATTTGAGATCTCTAGCTGACTGAGTTAATTTTATTGGGATATGTAATGTTAATTAAAGATTGATCTAGGTCATTTAATGTATGGGTAACCATAATTAATGCATGGTTTCAAGATTTAATTAGAGACTACTTTGGAGAAGTAAATGAATGAAAAGATGGGATGATCCGTTGGATCTTACCTAACCTAAGAACTACGATATTTTTTAAGTGGCAAAAGATTTATCTAACATAGAACAAAGAGTTATATGATAATCTCAAGGGGTTATTCATTGAGTATGCTGAAGTGCTGCTGAATGAAAAGTGGATGCAAAAGAGTTGCATAGTTGATTTACTATTTAGCATAATCTGGCAGAGAAGGATGAATACAGAAGCAGAGAGTTGCATGTGTGATTTCTTGACGAATTTCCAAGAAGATCAGAAGGTTGAAATGACAATGCAGGCTATCCAGTAAGTTAACATTAGAGCTGTAATTGGATCTGAATTTGCAAAGTAAGTTGTATGTACCAGCTCACAACTGCTGATTACTTTCTAATCATTGTATCAGTCAAATCCTTTAACAAGGTTGACCTAACAGTCATTTTTATAAATCCTCTAACAAGGTGACATTTAGGTAGAATGTTCTAAGTCCTCTAACAAGGCTACTCCTAACAGGGTGATTAAATCCTTTAACCAGGTCACACCTAGCAGTGTGTTATTGAAAATTTAACAGGTTTGGCTCCTCACAAGGCATCACTTCAGAAGAGTGAATACTTGGTAGCATGTTACTGGTGGTTTTTCCCATATTGGGTTTCCACATTAAATACTTGTGTCAACTTGTGTGAATGCTTATGGTTTGCTTTATTGTTATGTTTCTACAAGTTAATTTCAATTGACAGTAAACTACATGATTAAAGTCGTTGACTTATGCTACTGCTTCCGAGTAGATCTGAAATATAGAAAGTTCAATTTTTCTACATCTAGACCTGAGGATAACTGATTCACCCCTCCCCTCTCAGTTATTCTAAGTTCATTCTAACGTTGTTGTCTTCACATGTCTTCAAATCTCTCTAACTCAATGTAATCATCACCAAAACTAAATTGATCTTAGGTGGAGGTCATACATACCCCGTAGTATCTTCCACTAAGCTTGCAAGTCATAACTCATCGTACTTGATCTTTGATACCCAAAAAAATATTGTCATACTCTGTATTTCTACTTTTACACAGTCATTTTGAGGATTGTATCTCCAAAATTGTACTTTGATCCAATCGATCAATATACCAGATATTTTTGCATAAAGGACAACCCATAAGTGTATCATATCATACAAAAATCATCACTTTCCAATAGTCTCTCCCTTTGGCATTGATGAAAACACTTAGCAAAAAATGACTACGTATCCCAACTCACTATCTCTTTTTTTCTTATATATATATATATATATATATATATATATATATATATATAATCACTTTCTTCTAACTCATTTCACATTTTTCTTCTCTTCTCCCCCTTTGCCAACAATGACAAAGGTGCATCCAAAATTTACAAAGTTGTGGGATTTTAGGGTTTGCTCACCAATTTAAGTACATCCTAGAAGGTGTCTTCCCTGATCTTCACTTCGGTGCTCCATGAAAAAATAAACAATTGAATAGCATGAATTAGTCCATTCAGTGCATAAGATGATGTCTTTGCTTCTTTTAACTTTGTGGATATAGAATTTGTTAATGATTCTGCAGTCTTCTCCATAACAGATAAATGAACTTCAAGAATTGATAGTTTAGGAGTGATTAGACTCTTCAACATACCAAATCTTTTCATGACTCTCCCTTTCTCAATATCCAATACATTCATCTTGTCATAAGTCTTTATTATTTCCATGCCCATCTCTAATTTATATTGTGAGGAGGTATCACAAATGTCCATCATTCTAATCAGTGTAGCCCTTTCCTTTGCTGGAATATCTTCAATGTTCTGAATATGTTCGATAGGATTTATACAATGGTTGTATAGTATCCTTCCATGTGTGACACAATTTATGGCCTTAGATGTAGCTTCTCTCAAAATGCCCAATTCCCATGAGATAGACTAACAAACTTCCTTCAACTTATTCTCTAGATAAATTTTCTCGGCCTTCTCTTCAGGAATCTTCACTAAAGATTCATAGTGACTTTCAAAATCATCTAGTGTTAACCTCAGATTCTCTGCTTCATCCTTTCCTTGAAATAAAATAGGGACAGGGAAGATTTTGTTCATTTTATTGACTTCCCTAGTGATTACCTTAGACCCTTTATCTCCTTTCTACCCAGATCTTTCCTTAGCTTTAGAGAATGCGATGAAAGATAGTCTCATCAACTCATCCTCATCCATATTGTCAACAATAGTACTTAAAGTTCTATCCATACTTGCCAACAATAGATTAGTAGATATCAGGTTCATGTTTTACCTCAACTCTTGTCTCTTGTCTCTTTTTCTACATTAGATTCAATTTTCTGCTCTTCCTCTTTTTGTTCTTCCTTTTCCTATTCTTCCTCTTTCTATTCTTTCTTCTCTTCTGCAATTGTGTTGTCAATATTTCTTACAAATGGGTCCTTCTCATCCAGTGAAGTGTCAAGGGTAAAATGCACACCAAAAAAATAAAAATATGGTTGCATGATATCTTCACTCTTCTTAACATTCACCCCCACTGGCTTAGAACATTCACCAATTCCTATAGGTGTAGGCATAGTATTTTTAGGAAGTGGAGTCTTCTCAGGAATATTTCTCATTAGTATCTGATCTAGTGCCTTTTGAGTCTCCTCTAAGACTTCTTCATACTTTCTTCCCATAATTTTCACCAATCTTGCCTTATTTCTCAATAAGGGTTTGAGTGCATTAAGTATTCTTTCTCTTTAATGTATAGAAACTACTGGCAACATGTCATCAATAGCTTGATTCCTAATAGCCTCATCTTCAATATGTGCAAGTTGTTTCCTTATTTCTAGTCTATCATATAGTTCCTCAGGTATACTACCCTCTAACTCTAGTAGATTCTTCTTGAAAACAAGTAAGTGATTTACCACAATGTCTTTAATCTTAAGTTTATCAGATTCCTCATACCTGTCATAGTATGTGTTCACTGAAACAAGCTTCCCTTTCACAATAGCTCTCATCTCAATCATCTTCATGTTTGGATTCCACACTTGTTTATCACTAGTGGTCTCTTTTTTGGCTTTCTTCTCAGCCACACAGATAGCTCCAGTGTCGTCTAATCCAGTTATCTCATGAATCAATTGACTACATATCTTTATAGGTTGCTCTTCTATCCAGGTGAACTAATCATGAACTTTGCTAAGTAATATTTTAAACCATTCATCTTCGTTGAGTTCATACAAATCCAATATCTTCATGATGCTCAGGTTGTCAATGTGTTTAAATTCATCCCTCATTTTTCCATTATCAGTCATGTATTCCATTTCAATAGAAATTTCATCAACACCCAATATATCATACTTGCAATGAATGTATGTCCTAATATCCTCTACATGCAAAATGACGTGCGGTGTTTGGGAAAATGCTCCTTTAGGGTCATCTTCACAAGAATTGAATAGATGTTTCTTAAACTTGTATCTAGGTCTATCTACAACATCATAAATCAAAGGTACATCCATATATTTTGTATGAGTAGATGATGTAAATACCTTTTACATGCTCAATTCTAAGTTTTCGCTTCAATCGATCATGCAAAGTAGTTGCTAGATAGTCTGATTCTCTCTGTTCTCTGATCTCCTTAGGTCATTGCTTGTCAAATGTTAAATAAATAGGTAACCACCAGGTGATTTATACAATGTTAAGTGTAAAAATTCACATTACCCAATACTGTCGAGTCAGTTACAAATCTCGTGATCACAAAAGATACATTGTCCGATGTTGCGCTTTTAGATATAAATTCCATGATGTTTGCAAATATCATACCTAATCTTGTTGGAGCTTACTCCACATAATCAGGGGCTGGCTATATTTTTTTGTCTCATCCAATGCTCCATCTAAGGCTATGCTCAGCCAGTTAGTTCGATTCTTCTTTGCTATAATCAAGCAAAGATTCAGTAGCATCTACTATCCCTCCCTAAACCAATATATCATTAGACTCTTTGACTCTCCATACCTTACCACTATTTTTATCTTCTGATTTCCTGAAACAATTGTCAAAATCAATCTTGTGTTCTACAAGACTCTTGCCAGTATCACTGTCATTCTTCTTTGTATCCATAGGAGATGGTGCTCTTCTGTTATTTACTCCATTATACCTACAAAACTTTTCTATATGACCTGGATTGTTACATTTATATCATATAGGAGGTTTTATGTTCTAATTAACTTGTAATTTACAATTCCTTGCAATGTGTCCAAGGTTTTTTGCATTTGTAACATGTGACCTTACCTGTTGATTCTCCTTTGTTTTTGTCTTGTCTATATCTATTTTGATCATATTTTATGCATTCTGATTTCTTGTGCCCATATGCATTGAAATTAAAATAATAACCAAAAAAGGTTCTAAAATGAGTATGACCTCTACAATCTCTCTTCATGTGTCCAAACTTGTTACATCCAAAATATCTACCTCTAAAAGGTCTAATCTTTTCTTTAGGTACTTCGAGAGTAGGTTTTTCTACATCAATCTTCTCATCATATTTTTCTTCTTGATTCTTAGAATGTTTAGCTTCATTGAATCCAATACCATTCATATCACCTTTAGGTTTCTCTTTGTCTCTTTGTTCATCGATCAAGTCACTGCTCATGTGAAGTTTCTCAATATGTTTATTTATCTCAACAAGTTCACCTTTTATGATCTGATTATATTTCTCCAATTCTAGATACTTGTTCTTGTAATGGTCAAGTTCAATCTTCATTTGTCCCATCAGAGTATTAGCATATTTAAAATTTTCTTCAGTCTTGATCTTAGCATTCTTTTCTTGTTGAATTTCTTTAGCCATCATTTCATTATTAAGTTTCAAAGTATCATTCTCTTGTTCAAGTTGCTTTATCTCTTCTGAATTATCATTGTCTAAATCCTGTTTTATCTGAACCATAAGATCCTGTCTCTGATTTCTATAAAGTTCAAGTTGATCCTTAAGTTTCTTGATGAATCCCTCGTCTCTTCTTAAATTAAATATCAAGTCACTATTCTTCTTTTTCTTTATCAAGGTCTTCAAGTGTTTCTTCAAAGTTCTCTTGTAAATTTTATGAATCCATTCTGATCTCCCTTAAGTTGTTAGACTTTCTCTAGAAGGGACAAAAGCTCTGATACCAATTGTTAGGATTAAGTAATACTAAGAGGGGGGTGAATCAGTATTACAAAACTTTAAATTAAACTTAAACCAATTCCAAATAAACCATAAGCTTACTGAAATGAAAAGAACATAAGCAAATAACACAAAACTCATAACACCATTATTTTTTGTTGAGGAAACCATGGCCAAGGGAAAACCCCGGTGGGGATGGTACCCATAAGCATGCACTAAAGTATAATTTCCTTGTTAGGAGACCTAGCCCTGTTAGGAGCTGAATATTACATAGTACAATTCCTTGTTAGAGGAATAACAACCCAGTTAAAGGTATACAAAACTCTGTTAGGGGCCAACTGAGCTTACAACTCTTACAAAAAAAATTCTATTACAAAGTGTTTTCATTAATGAACAAAACAAGCATATGAGATGCTTAGATAGTTCCAGTCAAGGCTCTTTAATGATCTTTGTCATTCTTTGCTCTCGCATCTTCCATTCGCATTATCACACAGTCAGCTCTCAATACAAAATAAATAATGTAAAGAGAAAATACAAAGTCAGTGCTCTTACATAACCAAAATATAGGTTATCCAAAATTATAATCTAACTTAGCTTGCCAAGAGTCCACAACATACTCCTCAAATCATCACTACTATTCAACTGCTTTGTTACATTGTTCTGATGTCTTTGCATGTCTTCAAATCTCTCTAACTCACTGTAATCATCACCAAAACTAAATCGATCTTAGGTGGAGGTCATACATACCCCATAGTATCTTCCACTAATCTTTCAATTCATAACTCATCATACTTGATCTTCGATACCTAAAACAATACTGTCATACTCTATATTTCTGCTTCTATACTTAGTGATTTTGAAGACTGTATCTCCAAAATTGTACTTCGATCCAATTGATCAATATACCAGATATGTTGTCATAAATGAAAACCCATAAGTGTCTCATATCATACAAAAATCATCACTTGCTAAATTGTTTTGGATATTTCATGGTAATGATTATTCACTAGATCCTTTCTTGATTTTTAATAAAAATCATACCCATTAAATTATTGAGAAAATTACCAATTCATTATATATCCATCACAAGGGAGTTGTACCTTTAAATCGAGATAATAAATCACTCATCATTTATTCAAATATTATATAAAAGAGTGGTTTTAAGGGCAAGAGTCAAGTTTTTTTATTAAAAATCCAATCTATTAACCAACACGGTTATTTCCCTTTGCAGTGTTAGGTAAGTGGGGTTTCCTTTGAGTTTACTAGACGCGTGGGAATATTAGAGGTTCCTAACTTAGCTTGTGTTTAATTTGAATTTTTCATGGTAATTTGTATTCTGATATTATTTGTGAAATTCGTTAATGCAAATGGGTGAAATATCATTCGGTTTTTGGAGATTCATTAGTTTGGTTTTGTTGAGGCAGATCCACATATTGAGATTGGGATATTTGAATTAAGTTTTGGATTCAATAGGGGTCCCTAATATATTTTAATCATGGTTCTTATGAGAATTTGATGTTGATATTTTTTATGACATGCTAGATAATGTGGATCCTCTTGATGATTTTTGAGATTCTTTTCGATATGTTCCAAACTTTTCTTTTGTGTTTTCTTTGGTTTTGATGAATATTTGAGATTCTTTTGGGGTTGATTTGATTGGGTTTGCATTTTGGTTTCAATTTGGAGCGTAGGAGAGGGTTTTCTAGGAGCATTTTTAGGAGAGTGGATCGCAATGGGGGATAAGGTCCTAAGTAGTCAAACCAGGGTAACCCATTAAGGAGTTGTAATAAAGTGATAACATAGTAAAATAAATTGGGTTGGAGTACACATTAAACAAGATAAATGAGATACCTCAACCATGGTCTTGAGTGCTTGCATATAATAAGGATGGGTTGGAGAAGGCATATCCATCCATGGGGTGTTGATCTATCAAATTGGCTTCCTTGTCCTCATAAAAGGTTGTTAGTTCCACAAGAGTTCCACCTAGGGGCAGAGGTATAGAGAGAGACTACCAAGGAAAATCGGGAGTGGGAGATATGTAATGACACTCTCCTTCATGTGTCTTAGGATTCCCTCAAGTTTATTTTATGGTTCATCTTTGGTATCCTCTTGTATATTTTGGTATCTTGTGGTATTCTTGATTGTGTCTTTTATGTATTTCTTATTGTATCCCTCGTTTATCCCTTATTGCATATTTTGGATTCTCTTTGTGATATTCATGTATTGTGTTGTAGTATTATTTTATGTTTGGTATGTGTGGTGTGGGGCCTTGTGCCTATCTCCTAGCTCAAAGGGACTGGGACCTAGGGTTCTATGTGGTTGGGTGAAAAATATTTTTCCATCAAGGTTTGTTGATTTGTTTCTGGCTCATTGGATGGATTCTACATATTCAGTGTAACTTCATTTTAGTTTTGGGATGGATGATCATAATTGTATCTTGTATCATATGATGTATTATGCAATTTGGCATTGTAAATGTGTACTCATTGTTATACTACAAACTTGTGTTGATTTTTTGAGATGTAATATATAGAATTGGATAGTTCAATTATGTATTAGGTTATTGTCTTAAAATAAATTATTTCCATATGGATTAACTAAACGAATGCAATTAGTATTATTAATATGGTATCTTATTTCATTATGGTATAATTATTTTAACTACAAGTTTATACGTTATTCACTATCATCGTCGGGGAACCTAGGAGGACATGATGTACTATTATGTAGTGTAGTAATTTTGAATAATGTTGATATAATGTAACATTTAATGGTTTGTCTTTAAAAAAAATGGTGTCACGTTCTTAGCATTTATGTGTTATCCTCTTGGGTTCCTTTGTGGGGGTGTTACAAGGTCAATGAAGCTATGAATATTTACAATTGATGAGGATGGTTAAGTAATGCGTCTTGAAGTATTCCAACTACTTTATAGTTTTTGGTATCATGATCCCAATCAATGCATAAATACAAATATTAGGGTAGATTCATTCCTCAAACTAGTCTCTTCAAGTTTTTCCTCAACTAAAGTTTTCTCTTATGTGTTCACTGTGTTAGATGTTAGTGTCTTCATATTTAGTAAATATAATTTGTGTTATATAAATCCATCACCCAATGCATTTTTCTCATCATAACTGTACCATGCTCTACAAGTTGTGAACTCATTGTGAGTTAAGCACTTGATTGGTACTGGTTGGGTTCCCTTATTGGGTTCCCTTATTTCACAATGGTTGTGAGGTCCTAATTTGCAATAGTATATATGAACAACATTGAAAATAAATTTATTCTCAACCAATTTAGTGACCCATCAACTTTCATCAAAGTGATGGTTTTAAATATTCTAGCTTCAACACATACCCTTTTTATTCCAATCTACCAATAAATAGACTTTCAAAAGTATAGTTTGTAATTTTTCATGAATGTCTATTAGTTTCAAACAAAGTGAGATTGTATTATTTTGATTTATGACCCTTAACACCCCTCATTTTTATGTGGGCCAAATTAGGTAAGTGTTTATTCAAAAAATTGGTCATTATATAATTTCTCTAACCATTAATACTTGTGTAAGTTTATGTTCCAAGTTTAATGATTTAGTAAAATCTAGTTTATGTATATGTTAAGTTATCCATGATGTAGTCAACTCAATGAGTATTGTCCCATATTAGAACTGTGTCCCACAAATGATGGTCTAATCTATTGAAATTATCGGCTCATAATATTGTATTTTCCATCAAATCTAGCTAATCAATTGTCAAAACCATCAATTTTATCTAACTTTTCCATCTTGAACAATTGTTGGAGTATGGTCGATTGTTGGAGTGTTGGAATTTTTGTACATCAAAATAACCTAACCATATACCAATATTATTTATCTAAGGGAGAATAATAATATATTATTAATATCCTAAGTAATATTACTTATTAGGTATAATATTGCACCAACTCCCAATAGGTACAACTTAGGAAGAAGTGAAATGAAAAATAAGAAATGGGTTTTGGTAAAGCAAGTCAAGAGATAGTTATGTAAAATGATACACACCTAAAAATAATAATTAAAATAGTGAAAGGGTGAAAACATTGAATCAAGAATCTGAAACCAAAAAATATAGTTACAACTCATAACACTATGAAAAACTTTAGAAAAAAAGCTAGAGATTGTATATGGTGAAATGGTGATCAATGGTAGACCACCAAGTCACACATGTACATTGAAAAGACCCTAAATCCTATCCTCAAGCCAAATATAATTTGTAAAACCTAGAGGATGCAAGGGCACAAATGAAATATCTAGCTAAGGGGATAATTTAAGGTATTTCCTTTTTGTTTTGTGAATGTATGGAAGAAAAGTATGAGAGATCTTATGTTTATGATCAAAACAAGATGTAACAGTAAGTTACAATAACATATCTGATCTAATGTAGAAAATTAGATGCAAGATGTAGGAAAAAGAATGTATGTACCTGAAAATGGAAGAGGAATAAGGTTCTCAAATGCTGATATTATGTCTGAAAGAGTCCCAAAATATCTCAGTACCTGACTCCAATAGTCCGTGATCTGCAACTTTGAAAATTTTAACTTTTTGTTCTGGCCCAGGAAGAGGTCAAAAGTGGTTTTACTTGTACCTATGCATAGGTTGAAGGTTCAAACTATATCCAATATTCTCAAAATCAGAGACATAAAGTTGATCTAGACAAGTCATTAGACTCTCTTTCCGGCTCTATAACTAGAATCTACACTCAAAATATTAGGGTATATGTTGAAGGTTCAACCTATAATTTATACTATCATAATCCATAAAATAAAATGGATTTGAAAAGTTCTTCCAAATTGGTTCCTAGATCTACAACTAAATTTCCATTCCAAACCTACGCCTACACACAAGAGAAAAGAGGAAATTGTTGGGGGAAAGGGGCTTGCCTTGGTCAAGCCTCCGTTTAGGAATTAACCTTGAAATGAAATAAGTAAAGCATGTAAAAAAGACAAATTTAAGTATTCACCTTGATTTTCAAACCCTTGTGGATGGATATGGATCCGTTATACCCAAAAAGATGTATGCTTGCTTGATTGAATGTTGAATTGTAGAACGTAGGATGTCTTCACCAATGCAATAGATATACACTTTCCAAACCATGGATCATGGATGTATGTATGCTTGATATGCTTAAATGGATAAGGAAAGGAATGAATATTGGATATGGATCATCTTTCTCAATTGGGAATTCCTCCACTACTCCATCATGAGAGAGATTCACGCAATAGTCTTCAAATCTTGGAGCCAAATCCTTGCTTTCTTGAAATCACCTTGAGATTGAATGATTTCAATTGTGGGCATGAAATTGATGCAATAGATGTCTTAGATCATGAATGAATGGAAAAATTAAGGGGAGAGGCCTCCTTTTATAGTGATTTTGGGGTTCAATTTTGCAGAGGTCAATCACACAAGGCGGGAAAATGAAAATATTGTGCATCGGGCCTAAAACCCACTAATTTAAAATCCCAAAGGTATAGGTAGAAAGTGGTTTGACCTATAAATGGTATAGGTTGAACTAGGTTTGACCTATACCTAGGAGGGTAAATTTTGAGGAAGAATTTGTGGGGCCCAAGAACTATTAAGGGGCTCAGGGAAAAATAGAGAGAAAAGAAGGAAAACCAAGTATAAATGCATCCATAATCTAGGAGATCACTAAAATGGGGCCCAAATAGGTCCTAGATATTCCAAATTAATGGGTGATAAATTTTTAGACCTATACATTTAGCCCCCACTTTAGCAGGAGTATGAGACAAGCTCATGCTCACAGTAAAGTAGATCAAATGCATAAGATGATCTCACTTTTGGAAAAATGGCTAGTGCTCCCCTTGGGATTTTTGACAAGAAACTAATCACCTCCTATGTATTCTATAATTCTAGTGGTTGTATTAGGAATTGATAGGTAGGGTGTTTTGGTGAAATGGAAACTATAGCTCGCAACAAGTGGTATCATATCTTGGTGACAGGTTTGAATCCCCTCAGGTAATGCTGAGGGGGAGATTGTTGAAAAAGTGGTCAGTGCTCCCCTCAGGATTCATGACAAGAGTGTAACTGCATCATGTGGATTCTATAAGTATAGCAGTTGTATCAGGTATTGATAGGTTGATCTTTTACACTATCCCTAATAAGATTGTATGTCTCACTTTGAACCACACAAAGAAAAAAAGTGTGACCCATGTGCCTAGTAAGATTGTATGTCTTACTGTGGACCGCAAAAAATGCACCGTAAGAGATGGAATCAAAAGTTATATAAGGGTGTGTGTGTCATGCTATTCAATCCATCTAGGATCTATCCTTAAAGATTTTATTTCAAAAAGGGATCTGACAAAGAGTGATATGTCCTTGGGGATTGTATGTCCATAAGGGATCAAAGGAAAAAGGAGGGATCAGTCCTTAAGGATTGCATGTTTATTAAGGGATCCAAAATGTAAAGAAGGGATTAGTCCTTAAGGATTATATGTCCATTAAGGGATCCAAAATGTAAAGCATCATCAAAAGATTGTGTGTGTGTGCAAAATTTGAATAGAGCGTATGCCTCCACGTTAAATCTATTGCAAGTGCCTTAACGAGAGCAATGAATTTAATAGAGCATACATGCATCCACTAGAAATGTTTCCACTGTGAAATACCCCCAAGAAAGGAAAAATCAAGGGAAATAAGCACATTACAAAAGAGAGCATGAACGAGATCTACCAACTATGGGGTCAGTAGGTCGTATGATAACTCATGTATATCATAATTATGTCAAAATGAACTGCCATCATTACTGAAAGGAAGTAGAACTACAACACAATGGAAGAAATGCACATAAGAGTTACTAAGAAGAGTCTTTTTGGCCGACATCACAGAGTCCAAAAATATAAGGTTCTACTACTTTGCATCATCCCAAATAGAAAATAAAAAGGAACATTTATGAACAGTAGCACATATAAAACATAACATGTAACAACATATAGAAGAAGTAAGATACAAAAATAATTATTATTATAACATGGTGATTCCTTTATCACCTTGCACCAATGAAGAAATAAGGGTCATTTAAGTAAATCTAAACAAAACATATAACAAGTAGCACATTACAGGGAAAATGTAGTACGATGGAAGTGCAAACCAATAAAATAAAAATAAAGGATCCACTATACAAGAGGATCTAGTCAAGCGTATCGCCCCCCCCTCCAGATTAGTCTGTGGTGTTTAGGAAAGGTGGGAAAATCACAAGAGGAGCAACATCAAGAACAATAAATGGAACAATAGCCAAACAAGGACCCTATTGTGGAGAGAGGTCACTATGTTCAGGATTAGGAGTGATAGATAACTATATTCAAGATCAATAATCTCATACACGTCATTAGAATCAATAGCATGCATATCATTTTTAGTATCATGAACATCATCATGAAGGTTAATTGTAATAGAATCCAAGAAACAAATATCATTGTCATGTTTGTTCATTTTAACTTTGTTTAAACTCACTTCCTCCATAGGCTCAAGCATGGGTTTCTCAAAGGAAAGTAAAGTATGAAGAGAGGTATGAGGTGAAGAAATGTTTTGAGAAACACGTTCATTGGATCTAGCATAAAAAAAATTGATTATGATCATGAGCATGGAAGTTATGTTTAATTTTACTAGATATTTGAACTGGAATAGGATCAATCAACTATTAATATTACAGATTGTTGACTATTGTGGTGCAATGATAAAGAGTCATATATATTATTATCATTGATGTCAACCAAGTCTGACACTTTAGTTTTCATACTAAATTGAAAATGAAGTACACATGCAGTATGACAGTCATAAACATTAAAATATCGCATAAAGGTACATCTCTTTAACATTACTATTCAGTTAATGAAGTTGAAATACATTGCTTTTGCATTCATGTTAACAGTGATATTGTACTCTAAGTTTTGATCAGATTCAAATTGTCAAATGCATAATTGATCATTACATTGTGCATTCAAACTGAATATATAGTTAACAAGTATTCCTTCAAGCTTACATCTTTCATATTGATAACTTAGAGGACATATGAAATTCTAAAAGTAAGATAGAAGTATTATGAGGTTTAGGGGTCCATGCATTGCCTTTAAGAGGTCTTCTGCATTTTGGAGCTGATTGGCTGCATAATCTAAGTCTTTATCTCTCTGTCCAATTCCTTCTGTCAGTTCTTCATTCTAGGTATAGGGTCTTGTCCTACATCATGGAAAGAGAAAAGAGTAAGATCTAAATTGGATCTAAGAAATGCATGGAAACTAAAACAACATACTACAATCAAACTTTCAGAACTGAAAATCTGTCAATAACATCAATACAACAGCAAAGTATGCATCTACATCAACTGAATAAAAGTATCAAAGGGACATAACTCCATGAAACCTTTTACTATATATGGTTATCATTCTGCATCATTTAAAAAAAGTTGTTTCTAAATCAGAAAATCTGAATTAAAGGGACTTGGTTCCTGTATCTGAGAAACCTTTTTCAGAATATCAACATATTAAGATGGTAAACACAACCAGTCAACCAACATTCACATGGAACTCACACACAAACATTAATTGGTTAATTATGTTCACTAACCTAACATGTTGATTTGATGGTGTGTGCAAGCAAACTAAGAAAAAGTATATTCAAATGCGGAAAGAAACATGATCTATGAATTCATTAGTGGCATATGATAAAGAAAAATGTAGTGAGTATCATGAGCCCATGCTCAAACCTCACAAGATGCATTAAATGCAATACAATAAATCTAAGAGTTCAAAAGTTTAGGAATGAGAGGATGCAAAAGAAAGAGATGTAGTTCCTAAAAGTTGGCACAAAATGTGAGCATGTTGTTACAAGTTAATATCATTGATACAAAGATGTAGAATACAAAAAAACTGCTAGTAGATGAAGGTGAAATTAAAGGTGGATGCCTCAAATTGCAATGAAATTATCTAATTCTATGAGGAGATGCAGAGAAAGAAATGAATTACAAATGAGGTAACACTATTATGCATTACTGTACAAGTTAGGGTTAACTGTAATGTTGCTGAAAAGAGTATTGTTATTATGCATCAACAAAAGTAAAATGTCACTTACTGTTATGTTATCAAATGGCTTAACCACATATAAGATAATTCTGATGTTTATCAAGGTTTCAGCTATGCATATGCAATGAGTGCATCAAATTTATCATATGAGTATCCATATATGGATCAGATCAAATGACATGTTCCAAAATGAAAAGAAAATAGTATATGACAGTGTTGTTATTTATGTTTAAAATGTAGTGTTTTGGGAAAAAATGAAAAGAAAATAACAATATCATTTTGTTATTTACAAATACATATGCAATAAAGGTGTCTATTCTAAATACTGTTGAACATTCAAGAAGAATTCAAGAAAAAAATAGTATCAACATTTTAAAGCCTTGGGATGAGTGATTGCTATGCTAACACTATCAAGTGACTATTCAAGAATGAAAAAGGAAGTGACAAGGCAGAATGAATGTTTAAACAAACAGTGTTATTTTCACATGTTGTTAAGATACATGTTTTAATGACAAAAGATTATGCAAAAATGTGAAAAAAAAAATAGCAGTCTTGTTTTTGCATGTTCACATGACAGTGAATACATATTCAATAAAAGACAATGTTATTATTAATGTTGTTATTCATGTTTGAATAAAAGTATAAAATACAAAATCAACGTGCATATACATGAAAAAGTTGTGCGAATGAAAAAGAAAGATATGCATGATCAATAGTCGAGCATTCTGCTTCATAGTGTTGCTCATGGGAGTCATGAGACTGTGCTCGAACCCCATGGGTAGTTTTTTTTACTGTAGACAGGACATGGTCTCAAAAAAGATGCAGACATCCATTGGTTTTGACTTCAACATCATAGTCACTATCGAAACAAACAAAGAAGACAACATATAAAAAAGATGCGGACATCCAGCAAATACAAAGGTGACATTATGCAAAGAGTAGCCACGGTTTTGTTAGAGTGGAGCTGACAAAGAAGCCCAAGTTCATCTTTAATTTCAACCTTCAAAATCACAAAAAATAACTCATGAATGGAATCATCATTAAATGTAGATTCATCAACATTCATGTGTATAGTTTTCCAGTTCAACAGAGGCTCGAGTTGAGAAAAATAAAGATAGAAGTGATACATTAACATGAGATGAAAATCAGCTTTCAAAGTCATGACAGACGACTTTTTCTAGCAAGAAATCATGAAGGAAAAGTGACAGCATGCGTGGTGGAGTCAATAGAGAGTAAAAGTAAAACCCAAAATTATTTGCTATGAAAAATGGATACCCAAATCAAAAAAACCCCAAAATCATTTACAATAAGAATGGTAGAAGCACTAAACAATAGCTAGAGTAAAATCAAGTATCAAAAAACTATGTAATACAAACAAGAGGTTTACAACAGTATCTTCAAACAAAAGAAGAGTACTTTATCTATGAGTTACAAGCCAAGATATGTTGGAAGTCGAGTCTATGAAGATGCGCATGAAGAGTGCCATATATTATGGCATGCAAAGACTCTAGTCCAAGTAGAGCCCATGGTGGAGAGATCCTGAGCTCTCTAAATATTAACAAGTAACTCTAGTGTTATGCAGAGCTCAAACTCTATGAACTTAAGTGCTAATTACATGCTATTAACCCAAGTTCCATGGTTCATCCAGAGATACACAAACATAGGAAGCTATTTTTTAGCTAAAGATCACGCAGAGAAGCCAAGAAACACAACCATAATCACAAGCATGGTGGCGCCTTGATTAGAAACCCTAAGGTTTTCCCCCAAAAACATAATGCAAAATGAGATGCGAAATAATGCATATGCCAAGTTTTGGGAAATTTTGAAGTCTGCTAATAGAAGGAGTTAATGTTTTGCATACTACAGTGCACGATAGCCACATTCAACTGCCACAACACATCTCATGCCTCAAAAAATGGATATTTTTGCATAGACTTCGGTCATGTTGACCTTAGTGATGGTATCATATTTATGCTATGGGGTTAGGGATTTATGTTATGTAGTTGGGGTTATGTGTTATGGGATTAGGTTATATGTATTTTGTTAGTTTTTGGTAGAGTTTATGTATGTTGGTAATATATTTTGTAAAGATGTAAATCAATATGCCAACATTAAAGGCTATTTTTAGGGCATAAATTGTGCCTTAAAATTAGGGTTTCTTTTTAGCTGATTTGGAGGGGGGATTTTTGAAGGGATCTAGATTTTTGAAATTAGCCTTGAGGGCTATATATCTAAGCTTCTTTCTCATTTTGAAGGGTTCAAAATTTAGGAGAAAAGTTGCATTAATGAGCATTTTGTTCCTTTGCACTTTTTCTTACATTTTGTAGCCATCAGTTCATGTTTGATACAGACTATGTTCAAGTGAATACATGTATTCCTTGACATTTTTCATACTTTCTCATGTTACTATTTTATAGATTTTTGAGGATAATAAAGCTTGCCCCATTATTCATATATCTTTATGAGTTTCTGTTATCAGTCCTTTTTTTAATTTTCTGCATTAAAGTGTAAAGTGTTCTGCAGTATAGATTAGTGAATTGGTCTAATTCCTATTCTAGGTTGTGGAGTGTAAACCTTTTGCAGAATTTACAATTTGGTTGGCAGAATTGTCACTATTTGTGGTATAAACCCTAGTAGTGAATTTTAGGTCATCCTTTGTATTGAATAGTGAATTTTATCACAGAAACCATTAGTATATGTCCCGTGGATGCTAATTTAAATTTTTGAGGAAGTTTGAATCCCTTTGGTGTATCACCCTTTTAGTTAGTTTATTCAATTTCAATTATTCTTTCTCCCTTTTCCCAAATCACAAACATTAGTCATAAGGTGATATTCCAAATCATATAAGAACTGGCCTAGAATCCAGAGACTTTTTCTCTCTCCCATCAATGAGAACATTTTCATGTTTCAATAGGATGGCTAGATCTCATTATCAAAGCTAAAGGCGCAATCCTGATTGACAATAGTTTTTGGCACGCCCGGTGGGACCCAAACTGCTTCACAGTTCCTTATAATTTTTTCACATTATTATTTATTATTGTTGTTTTGGTGTGAACAACAGTATTTCAACCTTTTAGAAGGTATTTTCCAGCACCTGGCAACTCTGTTTTGAAGGTTTTATTGCAGATTTAGTTGCAGGTTTATTGTAATGATAAGGACTCCTACAAGAGAAAACAATGAAGGATTTATCTATCAAGAGTTACAACACAGTAGAAGAGGAAGCAAATCAGCAAGAAGAAATAGAGAATCTCAAGCTGCGGGAGAAAGATCCTTTTTGTCTGTTTCTCATTTTTCATTATTTGAAAATCCTATTTTCGAAGATCAAGCTGCAATTTCGGAGGGTCATGAGGTAATTTTTGAAGATTTCAATTTTCCTGAAGATTTAAGTGTTCTTGACAATTCTTGATCAGAATTACCCATTTTTGAAGAATCAGCAAAAGATCAATCCGCTTTTGTAGCATCCACAAGTGGTACTGCTACCCCGGGATTGAAGACATATCAAAGGAAGGTAACTTAGTCTAACAAATCCGGTGTACCACATGTAGTTTAGCAACAAGTACTAGCAGTACAGATGGCTAGAAATTTTCCATTTGTAGCCTTCAATGTTGGCTACCCATTACAAATTGTTGCCCATCATGATATTCGACCAACAGTGTTAAAAGGTTTGTCATACTTTAATGGCGAAAATCATGTTTCAGCAATAGAGAATATTAAAGATATTGCCACACTTTGTGGTTTGCATCAAGTTACACATGATGATGTGGCACTAAAGTTATTAGCAGCCTCTCTTAAGGGTAAAATATTAATTTAATTTTGAAGTTTACCAGTGAATTCTATTGCTACATGGGATGAGTTAGGAACTGTATGCACCCTAAAATGCTCGCCTAGACTGTGGGCCCCATTTATCATTTTAAACAATTTATCAATTTCTTGAATCAATGGCTTGCAATATTTTCAATTCAAATCAATTTTCTTGATCAAATTGTAATTAATTCAATTATTTTAATATTTCCTAAGGTTTGATCATTTCATCAATAATCTTATTTAATTAAAAGAAAATATCTCTTAAATGAAATAATCTTGTTTAATTAAAGGAAAATCCCTTTTAATTAAATCATTATCTTATTTAATTAATATCCCTTTTAAATAAATAAAATAATCTTATTTAATTAAAAGAAATAAAATAATATTATTTAATTAAAAGAAAAATCTTTCTTTTAATTAAATGATTTTATCTTGTTTTAAAATATCTCTTTTAATTAAATAATATTATCTTATTTAATCAATATCCCTTTTAAATAAATAAAATAATCTTATTTAAATAAAAGAAAAGTCTTTCTTTTAATTAAATAATTTTATCTTATTTTAAAATCTCTCTTTTAATTAAATAATATTATCTTATTTAATTAATATCCTTTTATTTAATTAATATCCTTTTTAAATAAATAAAATAATCTTATTTAATTAAAAGAAATAATAATTTTATTTAATTAAAAGAAAAATCTTTCTTTTAATTAAATGATTTTATCTTGTTTTAAAATCCCTCTTTTAATTAAATAATATTATATTATTTAATTAAAAATCCATCTTTTAATTAAATAAATAAAATCCCCACTTAAAGCTCTTTTTTTGATGAAAAAAGAAAATAAATCAAATTAAATTAAATAAAAATTCCTTTTTTCCACACTGTCCTAAGTGGTGGGATTTTTTGTCTCTTAATCATAGCCTTTGATTTTGCCTCTTGAAGATTTAAAGCACATTGATCAACCAAGATTTAATCTTCATCATTGCTTTAAAAGCCTCTTAATCTTCACCGTCCATTATTCTATATAAGGAAGCCTCTCCTTCTCATTTGAGCATCCTAGGTTTTTATTATTATGCTGTAGGTTTGGAGAGCAACTTTGGAGGAGATTGAATATTGCAACTTCTATCTTCTTGTCTTCTTCTCTCATACATTCATGACAATCCATTTAGATTATTTGCACTTGCATTTTAGATTAAATTCGTATTTCCTTTCATAGATTAATCTTGCATTTGTATTTCCTTTCATAGAATAAAACATGCATTGTTATCATTTAGATTAATTCTCTTTTATGCATTGTTATCATATAGAATATTTGTCATTTTCATGCATTGAATCTCTCATTTCATGGTGTACTTACATGGGCACAACTAAGTCAATCTGAGGGCCTCCATTACAAAACCTTTGCACTCCATGACTAGAGAGCTATGAGTCAATATTTGAGGCCTCATTCTTGAGCAACCTTGAATGGAATGATTCATAGAAGTGCGACACATTTTCATCACACATTTTTGGTGCCCACCGTGGGGCAGAAGATTCATTTTCTATCACTATAGTTATTTTATATCTTTGATCTCTAACCACTAATGTTTACTATTTCTGGTGGTTTGTGATTTGTTGTTGTTGATTTGGACTTGCATGGATAAACAACAAAATGATCCGCGTTGCATTGGATTTGAGGTATTTTTTTTATCTCTATAACATTTGGATTTTGAAAATAAAATGAACATCTCATGTGTTTAGCTTGAGTGTTTTCTTGTTTTTCATAGATCACATTTCCAATTAGTGCTCTAAAAATGGACCTATATTTGCTTTCTTGCATATATATTTCACATAGTAATTAGGCCCTATGAACACTATTTGTGGCGATCTTGAGAGAGTAGGCTTCATTCGCTTGTCTTACATGCGAAGCTCTTCTTGACGATAGATCCCCTTGTAGGTAGGGAAAGATTTGTTTTTATCTCATTGGTCAACTTAGTTTGGGCTTTAAATTTTGGCGATACTTTCTCTCTTTGGGGAGATTGGTGTCATTTGTTGTTGTGTGAACATTGGATGAGGTGATTTCAAATTAGTGGGTCAATTAATCTTGTTTGCTATGTTTGGGTGAGGTGAAGAGGCTAGAGGATTATGCTCTTTTCCCTTTTGGGAGAATCAGAAACTTGGAACCCTTGAATCCAAACCAAGTCCCCATGTGGTCCATCTTGTGAGTCTTCCTTGTTAGAGAGGGTTAACCATAGTGGACACTCCCTTTATTGGATAAACCACATGGATGGAACCTCAAGTGGTAATAGTCATTTTCACCATGGTAGCAGCAGCCGCTATATAAATGTCCTTGTGGAAGAAATCTCCACGGGTGTAGTTTCTTGTGGGTTGTCAGATCTCCTCAGCAGCTCCTGGTTGATTAAATTCTTGGATTGTGTCAAAACTTCGGTGTGCCGGAATTGGATTTCACCCACTTGAGATTGAAAAAGTTGCAGAGTCAAACCATTACTGAAACTATCCATGTTTATGTGCAAGGTTGCTTTGTCCCTTGCTCATTGTAATAAGACAATTGATTGCTTGAACTGCTTGATTGCTGTCTTGCGTGCCTGATTCATGAGAAAAATCTGTTAATGCATCTAGTTGGTCAATTATTACAAACAAATCTGAGTTCCCAAGTGATAAAAACTTCAATAGATCTCCCCAAAAGTGCTATGACATGTTCCTCAACATCCAAATGAACTTAAATGGTATTAAATTCCACAAAATTACTCTTGGTCTTCTTTCTTCCACATCTCCCATTTCTTCCTAGTCTTCCATTCCCATTCTTCTCTTCTTCTTTCAAGCTTCTTCCTCTTCTTCCTAAGATCTTCACGTCTTCTTGATTCTTTTCCTCTTATTATCTAGTCTATCTTCTTCTATTTTCATCTATTCTATCACTTCCATTCTTGATTCCTCTTCTTCTATAACCATGAATTTAAAATATCTTGTTATGGAACCTCT
>MU225783.1:1111234-1148444 GCA_018584345.1 Thuja plicata
CTTGTTTTAAAATCCCTCTTTTAATTAAATAATATTATCTTATTTAATTAATATCCCTTTTAAATAAATAAAATAATCTTATTTAATTAAAAGAAATAAAATAATCTTATTTAATTAAAAGAAATAATAATTTTATTTAATTAAAAGAAAAATCTTTCTTTTAATTAAATGATTTTATCTTGTTTTAAAATCCCTCTTTTAATTAAATAATATTATCTTATTTAATTAAGATACCTTTTAAATAAATAAAATAATCTTATTTAATTAAAAATCTTTCTTTTAATTAAATAATTTTATCTTGTTTTAAAATCCCTCTTTTAATTAAATATTATTATCTTATTTAATTAAAAATCCATCTTTTAATTAAATAAATAAAATCCCCACTTAAAGCTTTTTTTTATGAAAAAAAGAAATAAATCAAATTAAATAAAATAAAAATTTCTTTTTTCCACACTTTCCTAAGTGGTGGGATTTTTTGCCTCTTAATCATAGCCTTTGATTTTGTCTCTTGAAGATTTAAAGCACATGGATCAACCAAAATTTAATCTCCACCATTGCTTTAAAAGCCTCTTAATCTTCACCATCCATTATTCTATATAAGGAAGCCTCTCCTTCTCATTTGAGCATCCTAGGTTTTTATTGTTATGTTGCAGGTTTGGAGAGCAACTTTGGAGGAGAATTTGAGCACTTGAGCTTGGATATTGCAACTTCTATCTTCTTGTCTTCTTCTCTCATACATTCATGACAATCCATTTAGATTACTTTGCATTTGCATTTTACATTAAATTCATATTTCCTTTCATAGATTAATCTTACATTTGTATTTCCTTTCATAGAATAAAACATGCATTGTTATCATTTAGATTAATTTTTTTTTATGCATTGTTATCATATAGAATAGTTGTCATTTTCATGTATTGAATATCTCATTTCATGGTGTACTTGCATGGGCACAACTAGGCTCTTAGGGCTTCCATTACAAAACATTTGCACTCCATGACTAGAGAGCTATGAGTCGATATTTGAGGCCTCATTCTTGAGCAACCTTGAATGGAATGATTCATAGAAGTGTGACACATTTTCATCACACAGAAACCACTATAATCAACAAATTTGAAGATAGATATGATAATTTATCATTGGTTGAGCAGTTGACTACCATTAAAAGAAATACTAATGAGCATATTTCATATTTCAATTTTTCATTTTCAACAAACTTGGGACAGAATTCCAGTATCTATTAAACCATCCAATGATTATGCATTTATGTTTTATTTGAAGGCTTTTAACAGTGACATTTCATTTATGATACAGTCTATGGGAGGACATACCTTACCTAATGCATATGATGTTGTTGTTAGAGCTGAAAACAACTTAATACAAGCTAGAAAGTTACCTCCAAGGCCTCCAATGCCTTATTGTGCATAAATGCAGCCAGTGGTACCAGTTGTTATACCACCTACAGCTGCTATGCAACCAGTACCAACACTAAATATGCAAGTTGCAGCAGAGGAATATGCTTCTACAGCACCTATCAGAGAGTTAAAAGACACAAGTGACAACATATGAGAACTCTTCAGAGCTATGGTAATGAGATAACAAATTTGAAGAGGCAGCAAGGCCAATACAATAGGCCTCCTCAAGCAAATTATTAGTAGAATAGGCCATTTAATCAGGCTTCTAGCTCAAACCAGCCAAGGCAAGCTCAAGGATAGCAAAGGAATTATGGTCAAAGAGTTGGTCAAGCATATAGTTATGCAACTCCGAGTACTTCCAAGGAGATGGTAGTTGTTCCTCAAAACAACTATGTGCAAGAAGCAGAATGATGTAACACATGCAATGATGCTCATTTTTTGTTAGATTGTCTTCACACACTCAAGGCTAGAAGGCAAGATGTTATGAAGGGACAACTAGTTAATAGCCAAACAGAGGTACAGTATGATCAAACACAACCACAAGGTAATATGGATGTTGCTTTAGTCAATTTGAATGATGATGACGTTGTTTTAGCAGCAAATTTTGACCCAAATCAAGTGTGGAGACCTATAGCAGCAGGAACAAGGTCAAAAATCAAGGCTGTAAATGATCAACAACAAGATGATAAGGTTCAACAGCCTACTATTACAGTACGATAGAAAATAAATAAAGCTAAGCAGCATGTACAAGCTCAAAAAGGAGCAGAACAACCATTACAAATAGCAAATGAGCCTGTTGTTTTAAAATAGCATCAAAAGGTTAGTGTTCAGTACTTCAATATTGTTGATCACCTAAAAAAGACACATGTTCCTTTGTCTATGTGGGTTGTTTTGGCTCTTTCAAGACAAAGAGACATGTTACAAGAAGCATTGCAAGCACTTACATTATCTGATGAGGTTTTGTCTCAACAAACCCCTAGGGTTTTGATGGCTACAAGTACTAACACATCCTAGCAACCATCTAAGTTGATCAACCCTCCTCCATTTTATGTTATTATCATTATAGGACATCACTTAGTTCACAATTATTTGATATATTCTAGTGCTACTAGCTCGGTTATGCCAAAGAAAATTGTAGACCATCTAGGCCTGAAGTATGAACCACTTGAAAGGGGAGTAGTCCAGTTAGATGGGACACCAGTGGTAATTGTGAGAGTTATAAGGAATCTAGATTTGACATTGCATGCTTGTTCTATTTTTCAGTACCTATAGACGTCTACATTATTGATTTACCTCCTAACTTCTCTAAATGTTTGTCACAAGAATTTACTACCAAGATAGGAGGTTACTTGTCTACAGATTAGACTCACATGCTTTTCCGCACTAGGTATGGTACTAAAGTCACTATTCCTTTAGAACCTATTGAAAAATTATGTGTTGAACAACATATTGCTAGTGTTGTAAATGAATCAGCAATTGTGTTATTTGATCAAGAAGAAATATCTAATGTCTGTGAGGCTCAAACGCAAATAAGTAATTTTCCTGATGTTTTGTTAGATGATTGGGCTACTAAAAATATTGGAATTTTAGATCAACAGATTGAGGAACCAAGTTTGGGTAACTATGTTATCCATGAGATTTCTGATTTTCTACCAGCTGTTGTAAAAAGTGCAGATTTAAATTTTGAACAGCAATCTAACATTGTCTGGAAGCTAATTTTTGATGGTTCACGCAACAAGATAGGTGAAGAGGGAGGTTGTATGCTGGTTTCACTAGCAAATGAGAGGTATTATGCTTCTTTCAAATTTACTTTCAGTTGTACTAACAATGTTATATAATATGAAGCCCTCATAAATGGATTGAAGTGGGCTATTAAGAGAGGTATCAGTTGTTTGCAATTTTATGGTGATTCAGAACTGATTATAAATCAAGTTAGAAATGTCCATACAACTAAAAATGATTTATTGAAAATTTATAAGCATGTTATATGGGATTTGATTGAAGGTTTTGAAGCTTTTAATTTGCAATCTATTGCTAGAAATCAGAACAAACATGCTGATAGGATTGTTGTTGTTGGTGCCCAATATGATATCCCAACTGAGATCAGCAAGAATAAGGGGCTAAACTATGTAAAATTAATTGTTAGACCTATTGTCCCTAATAATGCTGATTTTTGGCAAGTATTTGAATTTGACCAACATATTGTTAATTTTTTGAGAGAGGAGGTTGATTTTTCACAGCCAAACTAGAAGAAATTGTAGGATCAATATGAGAATCAGATCATTCAGTTAAGGACAAATAAAATGCCCAAAGGTCTTGTGACCTTAGAATCCATGTTTGGTACTAATGTTCAATTTAAAAGGGATAAATCTAGCTTGCAGATCAAATAAGAACATTATGAAGAAGTATCAATTACAAAGGATAAAGTGTTGAAACTTGGAAAGGTATGTACACCTGAAGAATGTCAAACCTTTGTCAACGTATGCAATGAATTTCATGATATAATTTCTTGGAGTTATTCATATTTGAAAAGATTTGATCCTAGTATTTCTTAGCATACAATTGAGTTTGAACCATGAGCCAAACCAGTTAGGCAAAGACAGAGGCCAATAAATCCTAAATTATAGCCTCTCGTGAATAAAGAATTGAATAAACTGATTGAGAGCAATATCATTTTTCCAATCAAACATACTTCATGGGTATCCAATCTAGTTCATGTTAGGAAAAAGAATGGATAAGTCAGATTTTGTGTTGATTTCCGTGACTTGAATAGAGCTTCATTAAAGGATAGACATCCTTTACCTTCAATGGAACAAATCTTGCAAGTTGTTTCAGGTTCAAAACGGTTTTCATTGCTTAATGGTTTCTCTGGTTACAACCAGATTTTGGTAAAAGAAGAGGATAAATTCAAGACATGTACTACGAAATGGGGAACTATGGCTTATCATAAAATGTCATTTGGTCTATCTAATGAAGTTGCAACCTTTTAGAAGGCTATGGACAAGGCCTTCATAAACTTAATGTACAGGTTTGTACTTGTTTATCTTGATGATATTATATTTTTCTCAAAAAATGCATCAGAATACTTTCAGCATTTAAGAGCTATCTTTGAGAGACGTAGGGAATATGATATTTCTTTAAATCCCAAGAAAAGTGTATTTATTGTCCATGAAGGTAAATTTTTGGGATTTATCGTCTCAAAAGAGGGTATCACTATTGAACCTGAAAGAGTAAGTGATATCCTTTCCTTACCACTTCCTGTTCACAAAAAGGGTCTTCAAAGTTTCGTAGGAAGAATCAACTTTGTAAGAAGATTTATTCCAAACATTGTTGAATTACTAATGCCATTAACGGTCATGCTCAAGAAAAATATTATTTTCAGATGGACCAAAGAAGGAAAAATTAGCTTTGAATTAATTAAGGAAGCATTGGCTACTGCCCCTACTTTATTAAATCCTTATTTTTCAAAGGATTTCATTTTATATGCTTATGGGAATGTTGATAGCATTGTTGACATGTTAGTTAGAAGAATGACATATTTTTTGAGCAACCAATAGCCTTTTTCAGTCAAGGACTTAAAGACTATGAACTACATTATTCATTTGTTGAAAATCATGTAATTGTTGTGATTAGAAGTTTGAAGAAATTCAGGCATATACTTTCTAAAAATAAAATTAAACTGATGGTTGCACATCCTTCTGTTAAGGAGTTTTTGCTGAATAAGAATTTCAACACCAAGAGAGTTGGCTGGATCACAAAGGCAACGGAGTATGACATTGAGATTAAAGTTACCAAGCTGGTAAGAGGTAAGGGTTTATGTGAACAACTAGCTGGAAATGGAGATAACACTCCAAAAAGATGATTCTAAAGTGGTTTTGTCTTTAGAAGACAATGAACAACTTGTTGTCCCAGATCTATAGAATGATTGGGTGAATGATATGGTTGGCTTCTTGCAAATAGAACACTATCCTGAAGGTTTGAATCGATCAAAAAGGAGGTATTTCATATTACAGTCCATTCCTTATTGTTTGTTGAATAATATACTATATATGAGAGATCACAATGGCATGTTGTTGAGATGCATTAGTGGAGATCAAAATGAAAAGATTTTGGAAGAATTCCATGATGGACCAGTAGGTGGCCATTTTTTTGCAATGACTACAACATTAAAGATTATGAAGGTTGGCTATTTTTGGCCAAACTTGTATAAAGATGCCTTCATATGGGTGAGGAAGTGTCTGAAATGTGTTGTTTTTGCAAATAAATAGAGGGTAGGAACTTTACCTCTTAATCCAGTTCAAGTTGAACAGACTTTTGTTAAGTGGGGACTAGATTTTGTTGGCCCCATAAATCCATCATCAAGTTCAGGTCATAGATATATTTTGACAGCTACAGATTATTTTACAAAGTGGACAAAGGTTGTAGCATTGAAAGATGAAAATGAAAGTTCATTTCTGAATTTTTATGAAGATCTGATTGCAATGTTTGGAACACCTGAATCCATTGTTTTTGATAATGCATTGGCCTTTATAGGTGCAAGAATTATGGATTGGGTAGTTAAGAACAATGTGTACCTTAGTACCTCATCCAATTATTACCCACAGGGTAACGGACAAGTTGAATCAACAAATAAAAATTTGATTTGCATCATCAAGAGGACTATTGAAGATAATCAATAAGCTTGGAACAACAAGCTAAAACAGGCCTTATGGGCTATTAGGATCACCCAAAGTGATCAACAGGTAATTCACCTTACATGTTGGTTTATGGAAGAGAGGCAAGGTTGCCAATTTCAGTAGAGTTACCAAGTTTGTGCCTGATCAAAGAATTAGATCTACTAGACCAACAACCTATGGAGGTAAGGCTTGCTGAGTTGATAGAGTTGGAAGAGATCAGGAAATAATGTTTTCAAAAGTTGGAGGAACATCATGATCAAATGAAGAAGACATTTGACAGAAAAGTTTTTGCAAGATTCTTTACAGAAGGTGATTTAGTGCTCAAATGGGATGAGATGAAGAGTAAACCTGGCAAGCATTCAAAGTTTGATGTCATTTAGGATGGTCCATTTGTGATTACAAGATGCAAGGCACACAATGCCTTTCAGCTCTTAAACATGGAAAGAGAAGAATTTCCAATCCCAATTAATGGGATCCACCTCAAGCATTTTTTTTTAAGTTAGTTGGTTTAAATAATTGCTTTGCCCATAGTTAGTTTCCTTCAGTTAGTTGCAGATAGTAGTTCTAATCTCACAGTCATCAAATCAAGAGGGTACACACCATGCATAATCGAGAAACCCCTTGGGATTCCCGGTTATAGATAATGCATAAATTAATGATGTGATCATGGTGGGAAGAGAAGTTGTTTTTCAGATAGATTGCTTTGCAATTTTGAAGGTTAGAATGAACAGAAACAACAAGATCAATCACATAATATATGCATGAACATCATACCCATCACATGAGACGTGTATAAATTCTACTATCTCATATCATAAGCATCATGCCCAAACATATATTTTGCAACTAAGGTTGTTGTTCAAGCTCATTTTGCCTTTGAGTTTAGTTGTTTTTGGTTCTTGTTTATGAACAACAATATCATCATATAAATTATTCTCATTACATGATACATGGATAAATTTCATTGTATCACATCATAAACATAAGTTTATACAGCAATGATCAAGTATAGATTGTTGTTCAGTAATAGTTTGCTTTCTCTAAGTGCGGTCAGCACAAGTTTCAGTTTTCAGTTTGCAGTTTGGTGTTTAGTATGAGAAGGTTCAGTTGTTCCTAAAGTTGAAGACTCTGTGCCAAATGGATAAGCAAAAGGCAACTGGTATGATTTTGTTCAGCAGAAAAATACCCCTGAGAGGTTGCCAAAAATATTACCAATTTAGTTTTCGTACTAAATTGAAAATGAAGTACACATGCAATATGAAAATCGTAAAAATTAAAATATCACATAAAGGTACATCTCTTTCACATTACTATTCAGTTAATGAAGTTTAAATACATTGCTTTTGCATTCATATTAATAGTGATATTGGACTCTAAGTTTTGATCATATTCATATTGTCAAAATTCACAATTGATCATTACATTGTGCATTCAAACTGAATGTAATAAACAAGTATTCCTTCAAGGTTACATATTTCATATTGGGAACTTTGAGGACATGTGCAATTCTGAAAGTAAGATAGAAGCATTATGAGGTTTAGAGGTCCATGCATTTCCTTTAAGAGGTCTTCTGCATTTTGGAGCTGATTGGATGCATAATCTAAGTCTTTGTCTCTCTGTCCAAGTCCTTCTGTTAGTTCTGCATTCTAGTTCTAGGGTATTGTCCTGCATCATGGAAAAAGAAAAGAGTTAGATCCAAATTGGATCCAAGTAATGCATGGAAACTAAAACAACATACTACAATCAAACTTTTAGAACTGAAAATCTACCAATAACATCAATACAACAGCAAAGTATGCATCTACATCAACTAAATTAACGTATCGAAGGGACATAACTCCATGAAACCTTTTACTATATATGGTTATCATTCTGCATCATTTAAAAGTTGTTGTTTGTAAATCAGAATATCTAAATTAAAGGGACTTGGATCCTGTATCTGAGAAACCTTTTTCAGAATATCAACATATTAAGATGGTAAACACAACCAGTCAACCAACATTCATGCATGAATATCATTTCACATAGCACTCACACACAAACATTAATTGGTTAATTTTGTTCACTAACCTAACATGTTGATTTGATGGTGTGTGCAAGCAAAATAAGAAAAAGTATATTCAAATGCGGAAAGAAACATGATCTATGAATTCATTAGTGACAGATAATAAAGAAAAATGCAGTGAGTGTCACGAGCCCATGCTCGAACCTCACAAGATGCATTGCATGCAATACAAGAAAGCTAAGAGTTCAAAAGTTTAGGAATGAGAGGATGCAGAAGAAAGAGATGCAGTTCCTAAAAGTTGGTACAAAATGCGAGCATGTTGTTACAAGTTAATATCACTGATACAAAGATGTAGAATACAACAAAACTGTTGGTAGATGCAGGTGAAATGAAAGGTGGATGCCTCAAATTGCAATGAGATGATCTAATGCTATGAGCAGATGCAGAGAAAGAAATGAATTACGAATGAGGTAACACTATTATGCATTATTGTACAAGTTATGGTTAACTATAATGATGTTGAAAAGATGATTGATGTTATGCATCAACAAAAGTAAAATGTGACTTACTATTATGTTATCAAATGGATTAAGCACATATAATATAATCAGTGATTTTTTTAGTGGCTAATATTCGCCAATTGGCTATTTTTTGAAATTTGGGAATCCAAATTTGGCTAATAATTCTAGATTTAAGCCAACCTAAATTGCCAAATTTCTACAAAGTTTTATTTTCAAAATATTTAAATCGCCAAATAATTTATTTTATTAAAAATTTGAACTCAAAGATTCGCCAAATATTTGATACATGGTTAGATTCAATTCGCCTAAATTTTATAAGTTATTATAGAAATATAAATTAATTCACCAATAATATATCATAACTATTAGTTACAGTAGGCCTGTGTCACCTATATGTAGTGGTCATTATTGATTTAAAACATAATCTAGTGATATTGATTATATTCCATGAGGCAAAAATGTTACTATTTGATTTGTAACGCTTATGGGGGCTAAGATTTCCTTTGGATTGTTGATAAATCAATGGCACTGAAGAAATTTTGGGTCCTATTATAATAAAAAAATATTGATACATTTATCTCACACAATACAATGAGGATTATTAGATTATATTTTAAATAAATGGTAGCAAATAGATACTATAGAGTTCCCTTAAACCCATCAAATATTTTCATAGTTAGCCTAATAATTTTCTATAAGAAATCTTTTTTCTTTAAAAAGAATTATTATCCAAGGTGATTAATGAAATTTTTGTTATTGTTTGAGATTTGCCAATATTTTATATTAAAAATTTGAGATTAAAAAATTATCGCCAATGCAAATAATTTTTTTTCCCAAAAAATTGAGAGATTCGCCAATAGAAATTAATTTTTTTTTAAATGAAAATGAAAGATTCACCAAGATTTTATATATTTTTCTAGATGGGGGTTTCTTAAAGTTATCCTTGAAGATAATGCTGATGTTTATCAAGGTTTCAGCTATGCATATGCAATTAGTGCATCAACTTTATCATATGAGTATGCATATATGGATCAGATCAAATGACATGTTCCAGAATGAAAAGAAAACAATATATGATAGTGTTGTTATTTATGTTTAAAATGTAGTGTTTTGGGAAAAAAATGAAAAGAAAACAACAATATCATTTTGTTATTTCCAAATACATATGCAATAAAGGTGTCTATTCTAAATATTGTTAAACGTTCAAGAAGAATTCAAGAAAAAAATAGTATTAGTGTTTTAAAGCCATGGGATGAGTGTTTTCTATGCTAACTATCAAGTGACTATTCAAGAATGAAAAAGGAAGTGACAAGGAAAAATGAATGTTTAAACAAACAGTGTTATTTTCTAATGTTGTTAAGATACATGTTGTAATGACAAAAGATTGTGCAAAAAATGTGAAAAAAACAAACAATAGTCCTATTTTTGCATGTTCACATGACAGTGAATACATATTCAGTAAAAGACAATGTTATTATTAATTTTGTTATTCATGTTTGAATAAAAGTATGAAATGCAAAATCAACGTGCATATACATGACAGAGTTGTGCAAATGAAAAAGAAAGATATGCATGATCAATGGCTGAGCTTTTTGCTTCATAGTGTTGCTCATGGGAGTCATGAGCACGTGCTCGAACCCCATGGGTAGTTTTTTTTTACTGCAGACTGGACATGGTCTCAACAAAGATACAGACATCTAGTGGTTTTGACTTCAACATAATAGTCACTATCGAAACAAACAAAGAAGACATCATATAACAAAGATGCGGACATCCAGCAAATACAGAGGTGACATTATGCAAAGAGTAGCCACATTTTTGTTAGAGTGGAGCCGACAAAGAAGCCCATGTTCATCTTTAAGTTCAACCTTCAAAATCACGACAGATAACTCATGCATGGTCTCATCATTAAATGCAGATTCATCAACATTCATGTGTACATCTTTCCAGTTCAACAAAGGCTCGAGTGGAGCAAAATAAAGATAGAAGTGATACATTAACATGAGATGAAACTCAGCTTTCAAATTCACGACAGGCATCTTTTTCTAGCAAGAAATCATGAAGGAAAAGCGACAACATGCATAGTGGAGTCAACAGATAGTAAAAGTAAAACCCAGAAAAATTTCCTATGAAAAATGGATACCCAAATAAACATAACCCCAAAATCATTTACAATAAGCATGGTAGAAGCAATAAATAGCAACTGGAGTAAACTCAAGTATCAAAAAACTATGTAATACAAACAAGAGGTTTAAAGCAGCATCTTCAAACAAAAGAAGAGTAACTTATCTATGAGTTACAAGTCAAGATATGCTAGAAGCCGGGGCCATGAAGATGTGCATGAAGAGCGCCATATATTATGGCATGCAAAGACTCCAGTCCAAGTAGAGCCTGCGATGGAGAGAGCCCGAGCTCTCTGACTATTAACAATTAACTCCAGAGTTATGCAAAGCTCGAACTCTGTGAACTTAAGTGCTTATTACATGCAGAGAGCCCAAGTTTTTTCAAACTTCACAAAATTACCCAAAGTGCCAATTACATGCAATGAACCCAAGCTCCATGGTTCATCCAGAGATACACAGATAGAGGAAGCTATTTTTTAGCTAAAGATCATGCAGAGAAGCCAAGAAAAAGTGTCATAATCACAATCATGGCGGCACCTTGAGAAGAAACCCTAAGGTTTTCCCCCAAAAATAGAATGCAAAATGAGATGCGAAATAATGCATATGCCAAGTTTTGGCAAACTTTGAAGTCCGCTAATAGAAGGAGTTAATGCTTTGCAGAATACAGTGCCCGACAGCCACATTCAACTGCCACGACAACACATCTCATGCCTCAAAAAATGGATATTTTTGCATAGACTTCAGTCATGTTGACCTTAGTGATGGTATCGGCTTTATGCTATGGGGTTAGGATTTATGTTATGTAGTTGGGGTTATGTGTTATGGGATTAGGTTATATGTATTTTGTTAGTTTTTGGTAGAGTTTATGTATGTTGGTAATATATTTTGTAAAGACATAATTCAAATATGCCAACATTAGAGGCTATTTTTAGGGCATAAATTGTGCCTTAAAATTAGGGTTTTTTTTAGCTGATTTGGAGGGGGGCTTTTTGGAGGGATCTAGATTTTTGAAATTATCCTTGAGGGGTATATATCTGAGCTTCTTTCTCATTTTGAAGGGTTCATAATTTAGGAGGAAAGTTGCATTAGTGAGCATTTTGTTCATTTGCACTTTTTCTTACATTTTGTAGCCATCAGTTCATGTTTGATACAGATTATGCTCAAGTGAATGCATGTATTCCTTGACATTTTTTGTACTTTCTCATGTAACTATTTTATAGATTTTTGAGGATAATAAAGCTTGCCCCATTATTCATATATCTTTTCAAGTTTCTGTTATCAGTCCTTTTTTAGTTTTATGCATTAAAGTGTAAAGTGTTCTGAAGTATAGATTAGTGAATTGATCTAATTCCTATTCTAGGTTGTGGAGTGTAAACCTTTTGCAGATTTGCAATTTTATTGGCAGAATTGTCACTATTTGTGGTATAAACCCTAGTAGTGAATTTTAAGTCAGCCTTTGTATTGAATAGTGAATGTCATCATAGAAATCATTAGTATATTTCCTGTGGATGCTAATTTAAAATTTTGAGGAAGTCTGAATCCATTTTGTGTATCACACTTTTAGTTAGTTTATTCAATTTCAGTTATTCTTTCTCCCTTTTCCCAAATCACAAAGATCAGTCATAAGGTGATATTCCAAATCATATAGGAACCGTCCTAGAATCAAGAGACTCATTCTCTCTCCTATCAACGAGAACATTTCCATGTTTCAACAGGATAGCTAGATCGCATTATCAAATCTAAAAGCGCAATCCTAATTGACAATAGTCTGTAAAGTGAAACTAAGTGAATACAAGTCATAATATACAACAGGTAAAGTGAAGGTATAATTGGTAAAGAAGGTATACTAAAATTTGGTTAAGTACATAAGATAGGTAGACTGTTCAAACAACATTTTGGTGAAGGTCATGATGTAAATATAATTATGTGGAGTGGTTATAGCTAAATACTCAATAAGATCACATTTCTATGTGGTGCCAACCACAACACATTTGGTTAAGTGGTGATAAATTTTGAGAGACACAAACACTAAGACATGTAGAACTTTTATGTTCTTGATTAACTAGTCAGTAGATCACAAAGTGGTGAGTATAAAGTGTATGTGATCATGTTTAATGATGTGATGATGTGGAATAAACGTTATGCATCCAATGTATTTATATTTACGCGATTGATACAAACATTTAAGACATATTTAATGGATTACATTAGAGAAGAAAAAACATGTTAGTTATCTTGGAAATATAAACTTGCAGATCTTATTTTGACCTAATGTGGTCATGGTAAATCATTTTTTCACATCGATATTATCAACTGGATACATGGTGTTGTCATGGGAAATCAATTCGAAGATCATTTTTAAGTTGATGGAAATTTTCTATTTAAGAAATCAAAGAGAGTTAAAAGTTGTTGTTGTTAAAGTTTTTGGGTGATTAGGGTTTTATGATTTCAAGTTGAAGTTACGATCAGAGATCAGAGATCAGATATCAGAGATTAGAGAGCATAGTACAAAGGATAGAGTATAAAGAGCTTATAGGATCTATTAATAAAACCAATGCTACACTTAGAACATTTATCGTGTTTCCTTCCTAACAGTTGCAGCAGATCAAATCCCTTAACCAAGTGAACTCTAACAAGTTCTTATTTGTATTTATCCTTTAACAGGGTGACTTCTTTATTCAAGTTTTAAATCCTCTAGCGAGGTAGATCATAGATGATCTTATGATACTCCTAATAGCGTACTAGTTACTTTTAATAGAGTGAACCCTCAGAAAGGGTATTGTAGCTCCTAACAGGGCAAACTCATATACTGCAGTTATTGGGCATGTAGGTGTCATCACCACCTTGGTTTTTTTCCCTCTTACAAGGGTTTCCAGATGAAAATTAGTGTGTTATGTGTGTGAAATTTTTGGATGCTTTTTATAACTATTTCATTCATATTTTCTTAAGATACTTACTTTATAAATTTGGAAAGCATTGCAGTAGTTATTTGGTTAAGTGGTTGAATTAGTAAGATATTTGTTTTGTAGTGATTCACCCCCTCAGTTTATATCATTCCCAACAATTGGTATCAGAGCATAGGTTCTTTGGTGATAAGTATAACAATTTTGAGGTAAAGATCCTTATCATGGAGGAGTATAGGTATGTGATGCAACTAGATAATGCAAACAAGATGATCAAGGAGCTAAATGAAAATCTAAGACACTCTCTTGCAAAGAGGAGAGAACTTGCTAATTAAATGAGTGAAAGTCAAGACTACATAGAAAAACTGTATGAAGGAAGTAGATCTGAAGAATCTAAATAAGCTATAGAAAATCTATTGGAAAAGAACAAGAAACTTAAAGAAAACGTGACTAATTTGAAAAGAGAACTAGAAAGTCAGTCTGTTAGGATGTGTGAAGATCTAGAAAAGAAAATGAGTGTAGTAGCTGCTAAGAAAATTGTTGATGATGCCCTAAAAGAAAAAAGTGAATAACTTGTTAAATTAAGACAAGAATATATCCTATATTAGATTTAAATGAATGATATTGTTAGAAAGAACTTTCAAGTATTAAATTGGAATAAAATACTAAATAAGATGAGTGAGTCACTGAGGAAAGAACTAAAATCTGAGAAAGAATCAAATGAAAAACTAAGAAGATACAATGAAATCTCACAAAAGCTTTATGAACAAATGAATAGTCAATGAAGACACAAAGATACAACCGATTTAGGTTATTCAGGAGAAGAAACATTTGAAGTTGAATAATCCTCTTATGATGAACCTGAGGAGGCACATAAAGATCTGAAGGTAGATCCAATCAATTCATGTAAGAAACCTAACAAACCTACTTGCTATAACTATGGAAAGTTTGGTCATACTAAAAATGTGTGTAGAAGCATACCGATGAATAGACCCCACTCTTTCAATGGTTACTATTACAATTGTCCAAGTATGGTCATGTTGCATGTGAGTGTAGATCTAGCATTATCTCTAGTAGTGGTAACTTTGATGGATGTTGTTTTTCATGCAACAAGTATGGAAACAAAGTTGAACATTGTAGGTCAAGAGTATATTCACCTAGGTCACCTGCTCCATCAGTGAATATGGTGAGAAGGGAAAGAAAATTAAAGACTACATTTTCTATATGTGGTAACTATGGGCACCTAACAGTAATGCTGGTCATTGGGAATCAATCGGTAAAGCAGGTTTTGTCTGCCATAACATAGGTCATATAACAAAAGATTGTCGGTTTAAGAATCAATCACCTCATCTGTCTAAAGATAGAAAAGGAAATCTGGTTATTGATATTGATGAATTCAGAAGTGATATGAAGAAGATTTGTGTAAAGAAAGGAGAATTGAATTCATCTGAATTGACTGAGAGCTCCACAAGTTCAGGAAATGTGGATGTTCCATCTATAAACTAAGCATGTTATTTTCTTAGGGGGGCACTTAAAAGATAAATCCATTACCAATCCCCTAGATAAAAAAGTGGTAAATATCTATATGCACATTATGGTGTAAGTTTATATGATTTTGTATTTTGAGATTGTGTATGGACTACACTGAGATTTCAAGGTAAGATATCTATTTGAGAGTGGTTATTACTATTGGTTAAGCACCAACCGGTGGTCAAGTGTTAATTGGTGACATGTTACTATTCCTACCCTTGATGTATGCAACATCTATTTCTCTAGTGGTATTTATAAGGAAAAAATTAACTTCTTTTCACACTCTTTACTTTCGTCTGAAGACTTTGAAGAGTTATTTTGAGCTAGTGTGCATGCAAAAAGCTACTTTTGTGATCAAGATCTAGTGAATATTTCATATAAATGTTTTCATGGAACTCTAACCTGTGTAGTGCAGAATATCATTTTAGTTGGTGGTTAGAATTGTGTATTGTTGGTCGAAATGGAAGAGAACGTCAATACACATGTTCTGGTGAACATCTCTGAGGAACCTCAACCCATGTTCAAATTGCATTCAATCAAAGAGGCTGAGATAGATATGTCTAGTGCCCTATCCAATATTCCTTGTGGTGTGATGTTTATTGAAGATGTTCGTTCTTACAATTATTCTAGAATCGAAGAATTAGGAGCTGAAGAAATTCAGAAAGAATACAAGGATTTGTATATTAATGGGATGTTGAAAGTTAAGCACAAAAATTTATAGGAAAAGGGTTTGAATTATGATATGGACACTCCCACATAATTTCATCTTGATTGGATACGTTATGTGCTAAGTAGAGTGCACGATCAATACATATGGTTGGATAGACCACACAAGATCTCAAAGACATTGATTCGTAGAGTTACAGGATTTCTAGCACAAGGTTTGGAATGCACATTAAGAACAGTGGCTACTCACTTAGTCAATTAACTTACCAAATCCAAACTGGATGGGAGAGCAATGACTATTAATAATATTGCAGATAAGGAAGTTTTTTTTCATCTTTGATGATAGGTTACAAAGTTTATCAATCAAGTCGATCTAACAGTGTACTTGGTGGAGTGATCCACGCTGCCTATAGCATTGTGAAGGATAATTCAATGTATGATCTATGTGAGATGATAAGAAGCCAATTTTTGGTGAACATGGAAAGGATTAAGAGAGACAAGAGAAAATCATTCAATTATGGAGCCCTATTAGTATGTATGTTTTTCTATGTTCAAAATTTTTTCCCCGCTAAAGGAAATGTTACATGGTAAAGGGACAAACTAGTAGTTATGCAAATAAAGGAATTTAGAAAATAAATTGGTAATAACTTCAGTAAGGTCATGTGGTGTTATTTCAAATATTTTCAATCTAGAATACATAAACAAGAAAGAATCCCAACTAGGATTGTAGAGAAATACAAGAAAGACATGTTTTCTTATAGATACTGATTACAGTATTGTGCAAGCTACGGAACCAAGGACATGTTGGATTTCCTCTATGGGTTATGAAATTGAAAGTGATACAGTAACTTTGCATGTTGATGAGTTATTGTTAAAATTAGTAGCCAAAAAGGCGCAGAGATTTGGAACTTATGATGAATTTGTTTCTAAAATTCAAAAGGAATTAAAGAAATGGATCATAGAGAGAAAGACTAGAAGAGTGGTATCTAAATTAGAGAAAAAGTTTGGAAGAAGTGATGTAGGAACATCTCACACTACTGCAACCCTATCTATAGCTAAAAGAAAATAGAGTAAACCCACTACTAGTGAAGTTCAGTCTGGAAGGGAATGAGTTCAAGAAAGAAAAGACAACTTGTTTCTACACCAAAGATAATATATAAGAAAAAGAGAATTTTAACTAATGAAGAAAGGTCAAAATTAGATAAGGATACATCTGAATAGAAGAAGAATGGTGAAACAAAGTTGGTCTCTTCTATTGATGATATTGTGAAAGGTATTGTTGACAATGGTAGACTTTCTACTATTGGCAAGAGATACACCTTGGGGAGTAGTGAAGATAAGAAGAAAATAGAAGATGCAATTTTATATTATTTTCATAAATTTTGCAGAATACCTTTGGAAATACATTCTTGCATCCCTAATGAGTTATATCAGGTAATTGATGCTAGATAGAATTTGACATTACAGTTGGACAGAGAGATCATGGAGAGAGAACTTATTCAAGTTCAACTTGAGTTATGTGAAGAAGATGCTAAGATAATGATTATTGTTCATTGACATAAATTAAATATTAAGAGTAGAGCGGCTAGACTACTATTAATGATACACAAAGTGTACATAATAAAATTGTTGACATGTGGAGATAATTGCTACAAATAAATGAAATTACAGTCTAAGAAGATCAAGTTCATACTTAATCAAATGAACCATTACAAGAAAATGATTTATTGTTTGTATCTCATACAACTGGGAATATTGTTCTAGACATTATTAACTTAGTGAAGGACATTGAGACACATGATATCAACTATCACAAACTGGTGGTGATGAGATAACAGGAAAGAAGGATTCATTATTACTTTTGGAACAAAAAGAAGAGATGATTTCTAAAAACAAAGATGAAGAAACAAGAAGGTGGAGACTCTAAAGAAGATTGAACCAGAACCTGAGATTTCAAAAGACTTACATCTTGTAGTATCTAGTGCACAAAAGAGACATAAACCTATGAATATTATTGAAGAGGAAGAATAAATTGATGAAGAATACTTACCGATCACACTAGTAGATATATCTAAACTAAAACCTAAGGAATTGATGAATTCAGGCTATGAGAAACAAGATGAAATCAAAGAAGAAGAAGACACAAGTGCTCATAAAAGATAGAGACATCCTAGCATAGTTAGTACCTGAGCTAACATATGATGAAGATGACAACACCTATTGATTAGATGAACCCACTTGTGAAGGTTATTCTACATCAAGGCCCAGACTTGCAAACGACTGTAGTGAAGAATGCAGAGGAGAATCTAGAGAAGTAGATGATAGGAAAGTTAATGGAAAAGATTATAGCAGACAAGATTAAATTATCAGACTTGATAAATGAAGTTAAGAGTACATTGACTGAGGCGGGTCAAATGATTATTAAACTATCAAGGTATTCAAACTTTTGGTAATTATTTGGAACAAAGAAGACTTGAAGCTAAGAAGGAGTTGGAGAACTTAAGGGATCAACTTGATCCACTGCCAAGTTCATTCACAACTTATAGTCATCAAGTTAGGAAAATTAATCATAAGATTAAGTAGATTGAAGGTGATCAAGAGTAGCGATTGATTACTCTACTAGAACTTCAATCCACATTATCTCCTACAATTGAAGTGATGCAACAAAATGTGAAAAAGACATAAGATATATTTGCCTTGCCAATTCTAAACACTTTTGATATCATGGAAGAGATAGTGTTAAGTTTAGTTGAGAAAATTGTGGCTATGAATTATTTGCAGAAGATATGGGAAAAAAACCTGAGTTCAACAAAGATTCATTTCAAGGCAATTTTTGACAGGATTTAAGAAAGATTTTCTATACATATATTCAAGTTTTTTGTAACTTTATCATTATTGTCAAAGGGGAGTATATAATGCATGGTTAAGTATATGTATGGAGGAGTATATGCATGTACGCAAAGTATGATTATAGGGAGTCATAAGTTGATATTATGATTATAAGCATATATTGGAATTAGTATATGCTTTCCATCAATGCCAAAGGGGGAGATTGTTGGTATTACATATTATTCAGTATTGTGGTGCAGTGATAAGGAGTCATATATATTGTTTTCATTTATGTCAACCAAGTATGTACATTGCAAATAAGTGAATACATGTCATAATATACAACAAATAAATAAAAGGTATAATCGCTAAATAAGGTATACTAAAGTTTGGTTACGTACAGAAGATAGGTAGATTGTTCAAACAATATTTTGGTGAAGGTCATGATGTAAACATAATTATGTGGAGCAATCATAGCTAAAGACTCAACAAGATCACATTGCAACATGGTTCCAACCACAACACATTTGGTTGAGCAGTGATAAAGTTTTGAGAGACACAGACACTAAGATAGGTAGAACTTTTATGTTCTTGATTAACCGGTCAATAGATCACATAGCGGTGAGTAATAAAGTGTATGCAATCATAATTAATGACGTGATGATATAGAATAAAGGATATACATCCAATGTATTTGTATCTATATGATTAATAAAATGATTTAAGACAAATTTAAGGGATTACATTGGAGAAGCGAAAATGTGTTAGTTATCTTGGAGATATATACTTGCAGATCTTATTTTGACTTAACGCGGTAATGGTAATTCATTTTTCCACATAGATATTATCAATTGGACACATGGTGTTTTCATGGGAAATTAATTTGAAGATCATTTTCAAGTCAGTGGAAATTTTTAATTTAAGAAATCAAAGAGAGAGTTAAAAGTTGTTGTTGTTAAAGGTTTTGGGTGATTAGGGTTTTATGATTTCAAGTTGAAGTTACAATCAAAGATTAAAGATCAGAGTACATAGTATAGAGTATGAAGAGCTTATGGGATCTATTAAGAAAATCAGTGCTACACTCAGATCATTTATCTTGATTTCTTCCTAACAGTAGCAACAGGTCAAATCCCTTAACCGGGTGAACTCTAAAAAGTTCTTATTTGTAAACCCTTTAACAAGGCGATTTCTTTATTGAGGTTTTAAATCCTCTAGAAAGTTAGATCATGGCTGATCTTATGGTACTCCTAATAGTGTACTATTCATATTTAATAGGGTGAACCCTCAGAAAGGGGGTTGTAGCTCCTAACATGGCAAACTCATATACTATAGTTATTGGGCTTATGGGTGTCATCCTCACCATGGTTTTTTCCCTCTTACAAGAGTTTCCACATGAAAATTAGTGTGTTATGTGTGTGAAACTTGTGGATTCTTTTTATGATTGTTTCATTCATATTTTCTTAAGATACTTACTTTATAGATTTGGAAAGCATTGCAGTAGTTATTAGGTTAAGTGGTTCAATTAGTAAGATATTTGTCTGTACTTATTCACCCCCCCCCCTCTAAGTATCTATCATTCCGAACATCAACATCAAGTCCTTTTATTATTTCTGAAGGAACCACACTAGGTTGAGAGATGACAGGATGAGGATGTGGAAGGAGGAAAATGTGGTGTAGGAAGAAGTCCACGACTAGAATTATCCTTAAATTTGATAAGTTCACAATTTTTATGAATCTTAAATGCCTGGTGTGAGAGAAAAAGATAATCAAGATGAACTTTAGTTGGTTGAGGAATGTGAGGCCAAAAGAAATCAAGCTTAATAGTGTCTTGAGGCACAGAAGCCTGATAAAGACTATGGTTAACAATCATGATCTCTCCATTATGAGGAAACTTCACACATTTATGAATAGGGGAAGTGGTGCAAGAGAACCCGTTGAAAAAGAAAAAGAAAAAGAAGATGGTTAGGTTGCAAGAGGACCTCCATGAATTTTTTTTTGTCCAAGTGCCAAGAGCGATCAAGAGATCTTATGCATTGTAATAAATCCTAATTGTAAGACCTAGTGACCGAGGATGAGTTATAAATCCTATGGTTCACTCTAGTCAATTGGAAATAGGTCGGGTAGATTTGTGTTAGGAAAGGTTGAATTGATGTTGTTAACATCATCTCTCATGGAAATCAACCTTGGTTAGTTCCTAGAAGTTAGTTTTGCTAAAGTTGTCAAATATTGTATGCAAAATTAAAAGTTGCTAATTACAACTTTTTGGAAAGTTGTTACCCAACATTCATAACCACCCACGATCAATTGGAAATGGGGGTAACATTTTACATTGTGTCAACCATCATTGCAAGGTTGGTTGGAAGAGAATTATAGGAAGCATTTGCAAAAATTGAATGAAAAATTGCATTTTACTGTATATTTGGCTAATATTTTGTTGTGCACGATCCAGTACGGATTCAAATGATAAATCTAGTTTGATAGGAAGTTGGGAGTATGTCTTAGTTTTAATTTGCATCAAACCAGAGATATTAAGGTGGATAAATAAGACAGAATTCATGTCCAAGGCAACTGGAAGTTGGTATTTTGAAGAAAATTAGGGTCGTCGGTTTCAAACCCTCATACCTTCCAATGTAACCGTGGAAAGTTCCTCAAACCAGGTTCAAAGGAGAGGTATGGGATTGTATTTTAGTTTGATTTTGGTTTCAAGTAGGTTGGTTTCATTTGCAAGGAGAAATTTCTAAAACCCTAGCTCGACATACCTATGTAACGAGCGGAAGTGTTTAACCAAAAGGTTGCAGACCTCGTAACTTTAGATGGGCATCGATTCAGAGCCTAAGGTTGGAGGAGGAGACTTCTTCCAAGTGTCCCTAGATTTTCCCACAATTGGTTTGGAAAAGATCCAAATCTAGAGAGTACTTCTTTCTTTAGGTTCCCCAATTAGGCCACATAGGCATTAGTGAATATTTCCAAGTAAACTGAGTTAGTGAAGGATCCATGATCTATCCTCTTGGGAAAAGTATTGTCCCAAAATTTGGAGTAAGGAAACATAATTGTTTGGGATATCTTTTGGTGGTTTTTGTTATAAAACCCCAAAATACTGAATAGCAGGCAATACTGAGTAGCAGGCAATATCGAGTGACAGTAAATGCCGAGTAGGACAATTTTGAATTATTGGAGTAAAGGAGTAAGTTGGTTGATTTGAGGGATGTCAAAGGAGTGTTTTGACATGTGTGAATGATTCAACGGCTTAGGAATAAATTGGAATGACCTTGAACGAGGAAGTTGCATTAGGAACACTAGGTTAACAAGGGTACATTAAGGACATGTATGAAATAATAGTCAACTTAGTACGGGGTTATGGGGGTAAAAGATTTGATGAGTTGGTGAATAGGTAAACAATCACTTAAAGGTGTAGGGATCTGGTGTTGGGTACTCCAGTTGAAATGGGGAGGAAGGCTTGATAGGATCAAGAAAGGACTTGTAAATTGCTACAAGTTGTTCTAGTGACCAGACCCTCTGCATCAAGTGGTATCAAAGAAAGAAGGATCCTTGGGAGGATTGTGAACCATGTCTGTAGAAGATGATGATGGTGAGATACCATCAAGGATGAAAAATGCAGAACTTTTAAGGTTTTTGAAAGAGCATAAGGTAAGGCATGAGGCACAAATGGAGAAGATGACCAAAGACATTAAAAACTGACAAAGAAGATGGGGAGGAGAGTGGTGGAGACTCTGATGAAGATGAGGGAGGGAGTGAAGAAGAACCCCTTCACCAGGAAGAGGAAGAGGTTCCTATAGATCAGAGACTACTCTTAAAGACCCTGAAATCTATGGAGAGGAGAACCATGGATGTTAAGTTGGAATTGCCTACCTACAATGGGAAGATGGACCCAGATGCTACTATGGATTGGGTTGATGCTCTCAAAATTTTCTTTGACTACGAAGATATTCCTAAAAATCAGAGGGTAAAAATTGCCAAGTCAAAGTTGAAAGGATCTGCACTCACATGGTGGAATTTCACTCAAGATGAAACGGTGAAGGTTGGTAAGAGACAAGTAACTACTTGGAAGAGTATGGTAGCCTTACTCAGAGAGGCGTACATCCCTAAAGGTTATGAAGTTCAACTTCATAAGAGGAGGATGAGTTTGAGGCAGAAGGAGTTCATCTTGTATGTTGAATCGGATCCTCATTGTTATTAAATTAGTTACAAGGATTTTAGAGGCTTGTCGTGAAATCCAATTTGGCAGAGCCTGAATGTGTGAAAATTTCAAGATACATGCAAGGATTGAGGGTCCCCACACAAGATGAAATCATTTTGAGTATCTCTACCATAGTACATAAATGCTATCAATTGGCATTGAAGGTTGAGGAGAAACCCAAGAGGAAACAAGATCAAGGTGGTAGAGGGCGAGGACAAAGAGATTTTGGAAGTAGGGGAAGAGGCATGTCCAGTGGAAGAGGACGAGGTCCTAAGGAATTTGGACAATCAAACCATGAACAAAACCAAGAAGAGAGAAGCTCTAGGGGTTCCTTTAGGGGAAGAAGATCAAACTCTAGAGGGAGATTTGGGGGGAAGAGGCATTGATACCATCAAGTTTTATAGGTGTCATCAACCCGAGTACTTAGCATCAAAGTGTCCTAAAAAAGGGAACAAGCAAGGTGAAAGGAGAGAAAGTTTTGTGAGAGATGAAGACTCCCAAAGTGTACATTCACATGAATTCTTTACAGCACCTAAACAAGGAGATTCACTCATGATGAGAAGAACTTTGATCAAAGCACCTAGTGCACCAGAGTCACTCCAAAGAAATACACTTTTCAGAACAATTGGTAGAGTTGGATATTGTTAGTTTCTCCCAATGAGGAGAAATATTATTTCTCATTTAGGATCAAATTTTAGTTATACCAACAATGTAGCCAAGTAGGAAGCCTTGATCCAAGGTCTCTAATTAGCGTAGAAAAGAAAAATTAAAGTTTTATTAGTTTTTGGAGATAGTGAATTGGTTGTTAATCAGACTAGAAATCAAATCATAACAAAGAAAAACCTTCTTAAATCATACCAACATAGAGTTTGGGATTTTATTGAAGGAATCGAGGCCTCCAATATTCAAAGCATTCCTAGAAATCATAACAAACATGTTGATAGAATTGTAGTTGTTGGGGCTCAGTGTGACGTACCAACATATGTTGTAGAAAATAAAAGAATACCATATCAAACTTGTTGTCCCAGATAATCAAACAAATTGGCGAGTATTTGATTCAAATCAATAGATTGCTAATTTCTTGCAAAATAAAGCAGAATTTTTTGCTAAAAATCAATCTAAGTTACAAAACTAGTATGGAGATCATATCATACAACTTAATTATAACAAGTTGTCTAAAGGTTTAATCACCTTGGAGGGTATCTTAAATCTATATGATCAAGGAAAAATTTTCTAAACCTAGCTTCATAGAAGGGTAATTATGAGCCAGTCACCATTGTTGATGGAAAGAAACTCAACCTAGGAAAGATATGCTCTAAAGCTGAACAAGAAATATTCATCAATCTTTGTCAATAGTATAATAATGTAATTTGTTGGACCTATGAAGATATAAAGGGATTTTAACCTATTATACCTAGACAATAATGATGTAATCTCTTGGACCAATAAAGATCTAAAGTAATTTGACCCTAGTATAGCTCAACATACCATAGAATTAGATCCTAATGCAAAGCATATTAGAAGAAAATAGAGATCGGTCAATCCCAAGACATGACCCTTAATAAGAAACGATATATCTAAGCTCATAGAGGCTAATATCATTTTTCTTATTAAGTATTCCTCACGGGTAGCTAACCTTATCCCGGTTAGAAAGAAGAAAAGGGAAATTAGATTATGTGTCAACTTTAGGGATCTGAATAGAGTCTCTCTTAAGGATCATAATCCCCTTCCTTCTATGGAACACATATTGTCCAAAGTAATTATCTAAAAATAAAATTTCATTCTTAAATGAATATTTAGGTTATAATCAAACTTTGGCCTAGGAAATCGAACCAATATAATACTGCATTTACTACCAAATGGGGCACTTATACCAATTGTAAAATGACATTTGGACTAAGCAATGCAAGTGACACATTCCAGAAAGATATGGATATGGATTTCAAGAGTGTATTAGCAGAGTTTGCACTCATATAACTCGATGATATAACTATTTTTCCAAAACATGCAGAAGGTCATTTTGATCCTCTTAAACAAGTATTCATCAAATGTAGATAATATGTGTATCCTTGAATCCGAGAAAGTATGTTCTTCTGACTAATCAAGGAAATTTATTAGGACACATTGTATGAAAGGATGGCTTGGTCATAGATCCAGAAAGAGTGGAAGAAATTATTTCTCTTACATTCCCCAATCACAAGCAAGGATTGCAGAGTTTCCTTGGTAGGATCAACTTTGTTAGAAGGTCCATTCCCAATCTTTCTACTATGGTAAAACCTCTCACATCTATGTTGAAGAAAAATTTAGTATTTAGTTGGACCAAGGAAGGGAAAGCTATCTTTGAAGAGATCAAGCAATAAATTTTTCATGCTCCCACTCTCATCAATCCTAGTTTTGAAAAGGATTTCATCTTATACACCTTTGGAAGAGAATCAAGAATTTCAATTGTTTTGACACAGCTGAATAAAGAGAATTTAGAACAACCCATTTCTTTCTTTAGTGAAGGACTAAAGGACTATGAGAACAAGTACAACTATGTAGAGAAGTAGGTCCTTGTTGTTGTTAGGGGTCTAAAGAACTTGAGACAGTTTTTTCTAACAATAATATCTAACTATTAGTTCCACATGCAAGAGTAAAATATTTCCTTTTGAACAAGGATATCAATGAGGAGAGAGTTGTATGGATCACCAAAGCTCCTAGAATACGACATCAACATTAAGATCACAAGTTTGGTAAGAGGAAAGGGTCTATGTGAGCATATGGTCTCATCATTTGAGACACCTTCATAAGTTTCTCTTGTGTTACAAGATGAACAAGCAGTGAATAATGGAAATCTAATTGGTTGGATGCATGACATGAATACCTTCTTAAGAGAAGGAAGATATCTCTGAGGCCTTGATAGACCTAAAAGGAGACATTTTAGATTACAGTGCATTCCTTTGTCTTGGTGGGTGATATAATTTTAAAATATACTTTAATGGATTCCTACTAAGATGCATAAATGAAGATCATGTCAGTAGACTTCTATACGACTTTCATGATTCTCATTCACGCGGGCATTTATCTGCCAGGACCATGGCCATGAAGATAATGAGGGTTGGTTATTATTGGCCAGTCCTATTTAAATATTCACACCAATGGGTGAGGAAATGCAAGAAATGTGCCTTCTTTTTAAGAAAACAAAGATTAGATACTCTCCATCTTCACCCTATTCAGTCATACTAGCCTTTTGTAGAATGGTTTTGGATTTCATTGATCTCATAAACCCACCTTCTAGCACTGGTCATAAATGGATCTTATCAGCCATAGACTACTTCAAAAGATGGAAAAATGCAATAGATTTAAAGGACGCCACAAAAGCTTCAATGGTAGAATTCCTTGATAGAATTGTGGGAAGACTCGGTGTCCTCTGCCATTATATCTAATAATACCAAATATTTTATCAAAGCTCAAATAAACACTTAGTAAGTTGGGCATGGTATATATTTGAATAAATCATCAAATTATTACCCTCGGAATAATGGCTTAGCTAAGTCCTCCAGCAAAAACCTTATCAGAATAATCAAAAGGACAATTGAAGACAATCTAAGGTCTTAGCGTCTCAAATTGAAGACAACCTTATAGGCTAACATGATGATTAGACCTAAGAGGTCAATTGCAAACTCACCTTTCATGATAGTGTATGGAAGAGAAGAAACGTTTCCACTACCACTTAAGTTGTCCTCTCTTAAATTATCACATCAGCTACAGCTAATAGAAAATGATTCCATGACAGCTAGGGTAGTTGAACTAACCGAGCTGGAAGAAATCATAAAGCATAAATCATAAATCAGGTTGTTCTCAAGTGGAATGTAGATAGAGCCAAACAAAGAAAATTATCCAACTTTGATGCTATTTGGAGTGGTCCATACATCATCACCAATTGCAAGGTCAATGTATTAAAATTATCAAGGCATGGTGGGGAAGTTCTTCCAATCCCAGTGAATGGGATTCACCTCAAACTCTTCTTCTAAATAAGGGTTTGATGATCTTGTACATAGTAGAGTAGTTGTTCTCTTTCTTTCCAATAAGTGCACATGCACAGGCTATTTCCCTCCTCGAGATAGCATTTTTTGGTGGTTTTTTTGCCCCAGTTGCAGGATAAAGAAAGTATGTTGTTACAAGGGAGTACATACCCAATGGATACTTCAAGGTCACTAATCTTATGCTTAGCAAGAAAGCATCCCCTTTGAATCACCATAAATGTTGGAATTTCATTCTACCTTTAGTCTACTATGTTAACCTTACTATGATGAGATTACTAAGAGGGGGATGAATCAAAAATCTATCGACTTCAACATTTAAACACTTTTCACTTATCCATCAAAGCACCAACTCAACAATCAAATATAAATGTGCAACCACAAGGCATTCAACACAAAGACACAAGATTTTAGTATCGTGGAAACCCAAATTAGGTAAAAACCACAATGGGGATGGCACCCACAAATTTATACTCGTTTGAAGTACGCTCTGTGAAAGGCTTTACCCTGTTAAAGGCATTTACATATACATGGAAAAATGTAACCTTTGAGAGGATTTACCTAAATCTCATTACAATATTGTACCTTGTGAGAGGTAGCCTTGTGAGAGGACTTTGAACACTTATTACAGTGTCACCATACAAGATTTATAATACAATAGAGATCTATTAGGATCTACCTCACTTGAGGATTTCCAACACTCTGTTGTAGCTATCAGGAAACAATAGGTAAGAATGATCTGTGTAATAGAGACATTCTCTGCTTGATCAGATCCTTTGTAGATCAAAACTATATTCTTCACATACCTCTCTAGCGCTTGGTTGGACCACACCCTTTGTCTCTTCTCCCTTCTTCATCGACACACAATCAACAAAAACTTCACCATCCTTATTCTAAGTTTATATTAATCTTCTTTCCTCTTAGGTTTCCACCGCCATAGAAAACCCTAAAATGTAATACCTTTTCAATATGACCATACAATTGGCTTCATATCACATATTTATGTTCCCAATTTGAAATTTTTACCTCGCCTTTCCATTCTTGGATTCAATCAATAAATTAAATTATTTCATGAAGTATTTTCTTTCTTGACCAATCATCTTTCTCAAACCATCTTTATACCCTCATCTTGATGATATAACCATTAAGTAATTGTTTCTAGTTGTCCATGCATATTCTCCAATGAATTTTGACCAATAATATTTTACTATGACATCAATCTGAATCACTAATACCGATCAAACCGTTAGCCGTTTAGAAACTTTATACTTTCTCAAATATCACTGATTATTCTTTGAAATATCCCTTATCTTTTCTCAAAATGAATCATTTTTGTAGGATTAGCATCTATCAGCTTTAGGTAACCTCCTAAAAATAACCGGACACAAAAATAATCAAACTCATAACCATAATGATAGAATCATCTTATTTTTGTTAATTGTTGTCTAGAAAATTTCACTGTTATCTGGTTCACTTCACTGAATATGTCTCACTGTTCATCATAACAAGCTAATATTTCAACTGTATCATTATAACATGATCCCAAATACTTCTGTAGAATAGAACCTTAATATTTTACCATTAGCATGATGTACTCTACAATCATCATTAGCAACTTATAAGGTTAATAGTTGACATCAATGACAATACTATAACTAATCATTTCTCAACCATGCATGTCATGTCCCATCATCAAATAATGTTCTAACCCAGTTCCTTGTTCTGCATCAGATATGTCAACAATCTTGCCCTTTGGAATTGATGGTAACACAACAAATAAACACATACCTCTTTGTTTATCTACCTGTGTGTGCCAAAGCAATTTGACTAACCAACTGATCACATCCATAGACTATTTAGGTTCATCTCTATCTTCAATTTCTCAGTGTCCAATATGTGTAGTATCTCCCCCTGAGATATAAAATTTGTTCAGCTCACTGCATGTACCAAATATCAGTACCAATGTGTACCAGTGTGTTGATGTAAAATACTCCCCCTTCGATAGCATTGCCAAAGTGGCCAATCAACAACAATCTCTCTCTGATTTCCTATGCAATAGATTCTTACAACTTAACTACTCCAACTCCAGGAGTTGTCACTATTACATCAATCTAGGTTAAGATACAACAATAAAGTTCCAGTATTGATGCAATATCACATCTTCTCAATTAAGTGCAAATAGGGGAGTGGCCCCTAACTTACCTCTCAAGTATTCAAACCTATACTTAGGTAGAGCCTTAGTAAATATATTAGCAATATGTTCCCCAGTTGGAATGTATTCCATCCTTACCTCTTTCTCCTGAACTTTTTCTCTAAGAAAATGATACTTTATAGAAATATGTTTTATCTTAGAGTGCATCACTATATTCTTAGAAATGTTTATAGAACTAGTATTATCACAGTGAATAACAATAGGTTAAGCCACCTTTTCTTGTATACCTTCAAGTAGTTGTTTAATTCATACCACCTGAGTGCAATTGATGGAAGCAACAACATATTCAGCTTTAGCAGTAGATTGTAAAATACAATTATGTTTCTTACTTGTCCAAGAAACAAGTCTTTCACCCAAGAAAAATGTTCCACCGCTTGTGTTTTTCCTGTCATCCACATTTCCATCCCAATCAGCATCAGTATACACACTTAGTGAAAAAACTCCTTTGTAACCATACCAAAGTCCATAATCTGGTGTTCCTCTTAAATATCTGAATATCCTTTTTACTGCAGTCAAATGTGTATCCTTAGGATTTGCTGAAAATATTGCAACCAAGCCAACTGCTTAAGCAATATTCGGTCTACTATACACAACATACTGTAGCTTTCCAATCATAGATTGGTACATAGTCTGATCAACTTCATCAGATTCCTCATCCTTCGACAGTTTACAACTTGTAACCATTGGGGTTCCAACACATTTAGGTTCTTCAAGTCCAGAGGTCTTCAATATCTCTTTGATGTATTTAGACTAACTGATGTAGATACCATTATCAAGTTGTGAAACTTGCAAGCCAATGAAGTATTTGATCTCTCCTATCATTGACATTTCAAATTCCTGTCTCATTTGTTCACTAAATGTTTTACTTAGGTCATCATTATCTCCAAATATTATATTATCAACAAAGATTTCAGAAAGTAGTAACTTATTTCCTTTATCAACCTTTAGATAGACATTGTTGTTGTCACTTTTTCTAACAAATCCAATCTTTATAAGATATGAGTGTAGTCTTTCATACCATGCTCTAGGCGCTTATTTCAGTCCATACAGTGCCTTCTTCAGTCTGCAAACCAAATCATGTCCATCATTCTTCTCAAAACCATCAGGTTGTTTAATATAAACCTCCTCTTCTAGTATACCATTCAGAAAAGAAGATTTCACATCAATTTGATAAACCTTGAATTTCTTGTGAGATGCATAAGAAAGTGGTATCCTTACTCCTTCCAATCTAGCAAGAGGTGCAAAGGTCTCACCATAATCCAATCCTTCCTCTTGTGCATATCCTTTGCAAACAAGTATTGCCTTGTTTCTCACCACTTCTCTTGTTTCATCCATTTTATTTCTAAATACCTATTTTTTTCCAATCACATTCATATCTATCGGTCAGGGTACTAGAGTTTAAGTTTCATTCTTCTCTCTTTTTTCTATATCTTCTCTCATTTCATCCAACCAATCATCATCTTTCAATGCATCCTTTACATTTTTAGGCTCAAACTTAGAAAGTAAGCATGTGCTCTCTCTAGCTTTCCTTCTAGTTAATACTCTAGCATTCTTATCTCTAATTATTTGTACAGAAGAGTGGTTTAACTTAACATACCTTGGTAAGGTAGTCTCAAATCTTTGTTCCTCAGCTTCATTCTGAATAGGTGTATCATCCTTTTCTTTTCCCTCTTGTCTTTGTTCATTCTATTCAGCAGGTTCATCTTTAATCATGGGTTGCATATATGTTATTCTATTGTAATCTTCAGGTTTCCTCTTGCTTATTTTCATCAGAAAAATCATCCACTTTTACATTAGCACTCTCAATGATCTTATTTGTCTGCTTGTTTAAACACTTGAATGCTTTACTCTTAGATGAATACCCCAAAAATATTCCTTCATCACTTTTAGCCTCAAACTTTCCTATGTTTTCATCCTTCTTAATAAAGCATCTACTATCAAAGATTTTTAAATAAATTACACTGGGAGCATGTCCATACCATGGTTCATAAGGTATCTTTCCTATTCCTTTCTTGATCAAAACTTTTTTCAAGGTGTATATGGCAGTGCTAACAGCTTCTCTCCAAAACATTTGTGCAACACCTTTTGTATCATCAGAGTCCTAGAACATTCAACTACTGACTTGTTTCCTCTCTCATCTATTCCATTCTGCTATGGTGTCCTAGGAGCAGACATTTGTCTTTTGATTCCTTCTTCTTCACAAAAGGCAATAAATCCATGAGATGTAAATTCTCCACCTCTGTCAGACCTCGTGAATTTTAAGCTCTTACTGATTTCCGTTTCCACTCTTTCTTTGTAAATCTTGAACATATGAAAAACTTATGACTTCTCTTTGAGAAACATAGTCCACATCATCCTTTAATGGTCATCAACGAACAACATAAAGTACTTATCTCCATAATAGCTCTGATTTCTCATAGAACCCCATAAATCAGTATGCACCAAATCAAGTACATTTCCAAGTGTGTATCCTTTACTATTGAATGTAGAACTACTAAGCTTCCCAAATTCAAAATCCTTACAAACAACATTATCAAGTTTCACAAGGTAGGGAAGACCTCTAACAACCTTCTTTTTAATGACTTTGATTAGGTTATCAAAATTAACATGACAGAACCTCTTATGCCATAACACACTGTCCTCTACCTTTCCAATCAAACATTTCTTAATAGATGGATTTAAGTAAAATAATTTATCTCTTGTCAATCCTCCAGTAGCAATCCTCTTTCCTTGTTTGTTCTTTATCTTTCATACTCCTTCACTGAATTCCAAATCAAATCCTTTCTGATTTAGTTGAGAAACACTCAACAGGTTGTAGTTCAGTCCAGCTACCCAGTAGACATCATCACGGTTTGTATTGTCATTTGGTGCAATAGTGCCTTTACCTTTTACCATACAGGGGATGTCATTACTGAGCTTAACTGATCCTCCATCAAATTCTTCAATCTCACTAAATTTACTCTTGTCACCAATCATGTGATGTGTGCATCCACTGTCAATAATCCACTTCTCACTCTTGTTCATAGTTGATATCAATGTAGTCTCACTACTTTCTAACTTGTCTTCCTTCACAGCAACAAAGACAATCTCCTTAGTATCATCATCATTTGTAACACCTTCCTCAGCTAGATAACATGCTTTATTTCCTTTATCCTTGTATCTCTTATTCTTTTCTTTCTTATTGTTCTCATGGCACCTACATGAAATATGTCCAGTCTTACTACATGCAAAGCATTTAAAGGGTAGTTTTCCTTTATATTTTCCCTTTCCTCTAGGTAACCTTTTAGAAAACAAGGCTTTCAACTCCTCTTGTTCTTTTTCCTCAAATATGATATCATCAATATTACTTCCATAAGATACTAAAGTAGTTTGACTAGTAGGCTCAGAATTCCTTCTAGAGTTTAAGTGAGCATTAAATGTTGCATCAGTTCTAGGCATGCGACTATCATAATTTCTCAACTCAAATGCAGTTAACTTTCCAACCAAAAAATCAACAGTAATCAGTAAAGTCCCTAAAGACCTTATTTATTGTATAGCAAAAACTCTAATTGCATAATGTGGCAATAAATTTCTCAGGATTTTGCTTACCACAACATCTTTAGTGATGGCTCCACCAGCTCCTCTGATTGTATTCACTACCTCCTTGATTCTCTGACTATAATGCTCAAAGTTCTCACCTTCAGTCGTCCTCATGTCATCAAACTTTCCCTTTAAGTTGTTTACCTTAGCTTTTTGCACATGTGAATCTCCTCTATAGACTATTCTCAGCTTCTCCCACATATCATAAGAAGTGTCAAGATCTTGCACATTGATAAATTATGCATTTGATAAGGTACTTTATATGGTTTCCATAGTTGCAGTGTGCTCTTCTTTTTTCCCTCAGCTAATCAGCAGACAGGGTTCCAGTCAGTAGAACATAACTTATAGTCACATGATCCCAATATTGGTCACGCATTCCTTTGAAGTACAACTTCATTCGTCCACACCATACTATGTAACTATCCTTGTTGAACTTGGGACCTTCTTTTCTCATCATCTTGCCAGGATCTTCGCCTCAATCTATTAAACTTCTTCTTCAAGGACCAAAGCTCTTATACCAATTGTTAACCTTACTATGATGAGATTACAGAGAGGGGGTGAATCAGGAATCTACTGATTTCAACATTTAAACACTTTTCACTTATTCATCAAAGCACCAACTCAACAATCATATATAAATGTGCAACCACAAGACATTCAACACAAAGACACAAGACTTTTGGTATCGTGGAAACCCAAATCAGGGAAAAACCACGGTGGGGATGGCACTCACAAATTTGTACTCTTTTGAAGTACACCCTATGAAAGGCTTTACCCTGTTAAAGGCATTTATATATACATGGAAAAATGTAACCTTGTGAGATGCTTTACCTAAATCTCATTACAAGCTTGTACCTTGTGAGAGGACTTTGAACACTTATTACAGTGTCACCATACATGATTTACAATACAATAGAGATATGTTAGGATCTACCTCGCTTGAGGATTTCCAGCACTCTGTTGTAGTTTTCACGAAACAACAGGTAAGAATGATATGTGTAATAGCAACCTTCTCTGATTGATCAGATCCTTTGTTACTCAAAACTATATTCTTCACATACCTCTCTAACACGGCTGAGTTACACCCTCTTTCTCTTCTCCCTTCTTTATCGACACACGATCCACAACAACTTCAGCATCCTTATTCTTAGTTTATATTTCCCTTCTTTCCTCTTAGGTTTCCACCACCATAAAAAACCCTAAAACGTAATACCTTTTCAATCTAACCACACACTTGACTTCATATCACATATCTCTATGGGTAATTTGATACTTACTGCGCCTTTCCATTCTCGGATTCAATCAAGAAATTAAATTATTCCATCTTGTATTTTCTTTCTTGACCAATCATCTTGCTCAGATCATCTTTATACTCTTATCTCGATGATATAACCATTAAGTAATTTTTTTATGTTGTCCATGCACATTCTCCAATGAATTTTGACCAATAATATTTGACTATGACATCAATTTGAATCACTGATATAGATCAAATTTTTATCCGTTTAGAAACTTTATACTTTCTCAAATATCACTGATTATTCTTTGAAATATCCCTTATCTTTTCTCAAAATGAATCATCGTTGTAGGATTAGCATCTAGCAACTTTAGGTAACCTCCTAAAAACAACTGAACACAAAAACAATCAAACGCATAACCTAATGATAGAATCATCTTAATTCTGTTAATTATTGTCTTAACAATTTCATTGTTATCTGGTTCACTTCATTGAATTTGTCTCACTGGTCATCATAACAAGCTAAGATTTCAACTGTAGCATTATAACATGATCCCAAACACTTTTGTAGAACATCGCCTTAAGATTTTACCATTAGCATGATGTATTCTACAATCATCATCAGCGGCTTATAAGGTTAATAGTTGACATCAATGATAATACTATAACTGATCATTGCTCAACCATACATGTCATGTCTCATCATCAAATCATGCTCTAAACTAGTTACTTGTTATGCATCAGTTATGTGAACATACTACTCATTTCTGATCTAAGACAACTTCAATAGGATTAAAAAACACTTTGCATAATGGCCCTTTAGCCTCCATGCCTTTTTTGTCAATTTTCCATTTTTCAATGTCTAAGTTGTAGTTAAAAATCATCTGTCAGAATCTGACACTCACTCCAAAACTAGCGTGGGGAACTGACATTCAGGAAGGAACTTAGACTTAAGTTAAATTGACAAAGTAAAAGGAGGTCTTAGTTCACATGAATTTGTCAGACTTGACAGTTAATTCAAGAACTGGTGTCGGGGCCTAACATTTAAGGTGGAACTTAAGTTTCCAGGGAAACGGCTAAGTAAGAAAAGGCTTTAGCTCAAAAGCAAAGTTTTTGACCTGATAGGTAGTTCCAAACCTCCTACCGGATTCCAACATAATAAATGGAACAATGAATTTTCAAAGGACAAGCTAACAAAAATTTGGCCTAGAAAAATAAAAAAAAGTGTCACTAGCTTGACCCCTTTTGTTCCATTCATTGATCGGCCCCTTATTTCAAGTCACCATTTGAAGCCTTCATTTGGATCATTGGAACCACTAGAGATAACTGCTAATGAAGCTTACAATCTTGTGATGCACTATTAGAGATTAAGAGAGATGTTAATCACATCTTCGCAGTCAAGGAATTGCAATTTGCAGATAGCTTGTGGGCATACAAAATGATGCCACATCTCTTGTGTAATGTTAAAGAAAAGTGAAGATCACACCATCTCAAGAAAAAATGAAGTCAACATGAGACTGGGCACGTTGTTGCAAGAGTATGTTATGTGTCTATTTGGCTCCCATGACCTGAAGGAAAGAATGCAACTTGCACCATCGAAAGGGTTGGTGGTGTATGAAGATCTCATGACACACTGTTGCGAGCGAATGCCATGTGTAAACAATGGGTTATCCAAGAATAAGAGAAGAATGCAACTCGTATTATCTCAAGGCTTGTGATGTGTCTTGATTGTTAGTTCATGAAAATAAAGATACTTTACACGTAGCATGGTGTATCCAGGATTTCTTTCAATTGCAGGTCAGCTTAACATTTCAACGAATCTAAATCAATGGTTCTCCACGCCCCCGCAAGAATCTTCTCTGACATCCTATCAACAGTACAAACATGCACAAGCCATCTGATCCAAAAGTAATCTAAATTGATGGTGATGTTTTAAATTTGCATTATGAAAGCTTTCCTTGTGGTTCCCATCCATCTGATCACACACGAATATCTTCACCATTGGTCAACATTCAAATATGTGGCCCAAATTTCAAATTGCACCAGTCACGGCAAGTTTCTACCAGGAAAAAAGGTCAAAATTCAATTCTCAACTACTTCCAATGATCCCTCTATAGATCTATCAAGTCAGAACAACACCATTACTCTTCTCAGACAATGCACACACCATTCCAGAACACTCTTCATGCTCATTCATGAGTTGCAGACAACTTTTCTCTGATAAAAAGAACAATCCACCATATCATGTTCCAGAGTTGTTTTATGTTGTGAGTTTTCTCTTCCTCGACTGCAAGGGCATTCATTGTGGCTATTCCCTGGCATTCTTCGGAGATCGTATACAAGCCAAGATTAGATTTTGATCTAATTTGCATAATTATTCTTCTGCAAACAAACCCTAGTTGGGTTAGGGTTTATACTCAATGATGTAATATGAGCTATGCTTGATCTATAAAGGTAACCCTGTAACATATTTTGGGGATCCTCTTCCTGTTTTTTATATAGAATTTCATGTTTTTTGTAATTGTAAACTTTTCCTTTCCCAGAATTAATTAAATTATTTGCTTTACCTCTTTCCAAATTCAAATATCTTTAGCGGATTAATTTTCCTTGTTGTTTGGGTGTATTTTCTCTATTTCCAGATTATATGACAATGTTGTTATGTTGAACGAATCTTGTTTACAAACTTGGTTCCTTACAATATCTCATTGAGTCCTAACCTTTGTATGATCTTAGGATACTGATAAAGTAAGAATTTATGTAAGTTGGTGTAGCTTTATTGATGTCTTGTGTGGTTCCAGGCACGGAAGATCAACATTCTTATCATATGCATCACCCTCTTTACAAATGTGCATTCATTCTTCCCTTTTCCTTTGCCCGCTATTAGATTAGGTTAGAAGTAGGCTCTTCAAGTGTTGGGTTGGTTCAACATTACACCCTAATTGGAAAGGAAGTTGACCTTCTCTGAATACTCAACCTCACTTGTCAAGGTCTCGCACTTGGAGGTTGCTTCTATGTTTCACAAGATTGCTTGGGGCTAAAACGTCAAGCAAGGGTGCAAACTTTTTTGATAACGGGTTTGGAATAGTGGTGAAAATCATGAACAAAACTCTTATGAAGAGATCAGAGAAGGATCCTCAAAAGATATTAGAGAATATGTACATCAAATTGAATTACGTTCATGTTGATGTATGTAGCATTGGTCAGATAAATAAAACTGACTATATGATTATTATGAGAAATGATATATATATATATATATATATATATATATATATATATATATATAAAGTTAAT
>MU225783.1:1159512-1173544 GCA_018584345.1 Thuja plicata
AAACTCATTGACCCATAATTCATGAGTAGTGGTTCGCATGAACCCATCTCTCATGAGAATGAGTAGTGTTCCATTCATTCTCATGAGAGATGGGTTCATGCGAACCACTACTCATGAATTATGGGTCAATGAGTTTGACTCAAAAACTACACAGTTGAATCCTGATAGCAATATCACTATAATTACAATGTTCATAAAATTATAGTAATAGTAAAATTGGATGTAAGAGTCCCAACATACCTCTACGAGATCCATTCTCATTCAACTTACTGATTTCTCTGTCAAATCATATGATGTAGGACCAAGACTCTCAAAGACTTGGCCATCAATCAGTCAACGTAGTCATTAGGCTCCAAGTGATACTCAGATACCATATTATGGCATTGCCCTTCAATTCTTTTAATATTCATTTGCTTACATTCCAGAAGATCCAAAACAATCATCTATCATGATGTGAAGGAGAGATTCTCACCAATAAATGGCTTTTTCAAAACATGAACTTAAAAATGAAGTATAATGTTCCAAGGGATTATATTCTAAATGTCAATCACAAATACTACCTAACTTTTTTCCAAAAAAAAAAAATGAGATGTAGGGTCTTCAACCTTCCAGAATTTATAGTCATTAAAAAATATTAGTATTATTTTATCGTAGGGCTGCCACCCTTAAACAATGGAGCATTGACACTGATATTAGCCCAAACTAAACCAACAGAGAATTGTACGTGCAGAAACACTAAAATTACATCCTTAATTTTGCTGCTTCAAATAGGAAATATAATAATTAGAGTGCCTTGTAGGCAACAATAAAATTCACAAGTTCTTGGGATTCTGAACTGTCCCAGATCGACATCTTCTTTGTTAACATTTGCAGTGCCTAATTGGTCTGAAATACCTATTCGAAACATACCTCTGTAATTTATTCTGGGTTATTCAAACCAGTGTGGAGGTCAAATCACTGACGCACACTTCACTCTCGAGCATAATAGCTTAATTTGCCAGAAGTTTACCTTTTTGTTCCTTTCATAGTAGCGATTTAAAAAAGAATAAAGCTGAGGAATGGGGCAATGGCCAAACCCTTTTCCAAATGCTGCCAACATTCGCCTCTTCACTACATTAACTATTAGCATTGAATAACCCTCAATGTGCATATCTTGAAATCCCTTCATAACACAAGTCTGAAGACCCAAAAATATTTCATAGGCATCTGCCTATTATTTATCTTTGAGCCATTTTTTTGGACATGGCAAATACTAACCTTCCTTTGCTGTCTCAGATTATGCAACCTACCCCTGATAAGCTCCGTTTATCTTTTGAGGCACCACGTTTGGTTTCAGGGACCCAGTAGGAGGTGGCAACCATTTGATTTCTGATTGATCCCTTGGAAGGGTATTAAGCCTGCAGGACCCATGAGCAGAAACTTTGTTTCATAATTTTAGTATCAGTCTTGACAATTAATTAGTTTTAAAAAAAACAATGTTATCCAAAATGTGCACAACTATATTTCATTCAGCATCCTGAATGTGTTCACAATTATGCTTCAAAGGAGAATCCTGCCAATGTGTTGCACTTGAACCACTGAAATTCCAGAAAGCAATTCACCCTTAAAATACGAAAAACTCATTTTATGGGTTCAGATACTGCTGGTTTCCGTCAATTAAAATTATGATGGTCAGGTTCTTACAAGGTGACAATTTAATTCTTTTTTGTTTCAAGACAAGCTCTCTTGAGATTCTTCGCCTTTGGAAAACTCCATGAGAGATTTAGATAACTTAGGTATAATATCCAGCTATTCTGACTAGTATTTCATTGCCTGGTTTCAATTATTATAGTTCCCAACTAATAAGAGAGAATCTTTGACCTTTTGTAGGCTAATCAAACATCTTTCTATTTAATTAAAAGTTCATTTCTTGTCAATATAACCTTAACAAATAGCAAAACTAACAGATACACAATTCCAATAAAATGTCATTCTCCATACATTATAAGTTGGCAGGAACCTTCCTCAATATACCTGTAACAGTTCCCAAGGCTAATGATGTTGTTGAAGTACAGCTCAACATCTATGATGGAGATCGATGTAATATTGGCTTGCACTATTTTATTTCTGTACTTGCCTTCAATCAATCTATTTTGGATTATATGTATATGAGTGAGAAGACATATCGATATGTGGAGACGTGTCTCTCTACCAATACATCTCTTCATTAAACATTGCAAATATTACACATAATCGGTAGTATGTTAAACATAAAGATGACTATTTATTCCACATAGAATAAATTAATATAATGATTTATGATTTAATATCCAAATATAATTATGTATGTATGTATGATAAAATATGTAATAATAATAATAAACTCAATTATTATTATTATGTATATTCGTACATATATACATATAACTCATAAATCATTCTATTGATTGAGATCATCATCCATGATTATGTTTATCTGACCGAAGCTATAAACATCAACAGATGCTACAGTGACTGTCCATTGCGTGTTGCAGTTCCACTGGCTCACAATCCTCTGGCCACAGTAGGACCTTATTAATGTTCATAATGGAAATTACAATTCAATTCTCTGGCAACAAGAACATACCATTCAAGACGGAACAAATTAAAGAATATAAAACAATCCTGATAGTTTAACTTTATTTCCTTCCTCAGCTAACATGCTCACAGCAGTAAGCAATCCATAAAAATAAAAGAAAATAATCAACAAGAGAACGATCTGAATTTTAATAATGGAGATGGAATTGAATGTGATACATGTTGACAATTTGTTTCCCAACTCCTAATGGTGGTACAATTTAACATTTTTTCTTCCCAATTCCTTAGGGAGATGCATGTTAATAATGTGTCTACCAACTCCTAAACCTAAATCGTGAAAATATCACAACTCAATACCTCAGGTGATAATCCTTCTGCATGGGAAAATCATCAGGTCACATCACCCAGCTTTCAATGCACCTACCTGGAGCACGTCATCAGATCATTGTAATTCTGGTCAGTATGCTTTTGCATGTAAAAATCATAATTTACATTGCCAATGCCAACGTGCTTGAATCCCAAGTCTCTGATATAAGTAAAGAAATAACTAGGATTAGAAGCATGATGCCTGTGCGACTTCTTCCAGCAGATCACAACTTGATTCTTAGGGCAATATCTTCTACTACTTCAATCATATACCTTGGAAATGGCATGTACCAATACTGAAATCAGCTATGAGCATCAGTTAGCTTCAGAAACATAGACCAGATTTTTGTTGTGGGTGGTGGTCACTTTGATCTACATGGTAACTTGAATGTAACATTTTAGAAATCTAAACTGATGTTAATTCTTTTCTTATGGCCTCCTTCCTTTCAACTTTACCATCATTTTCATTCTCTCCTTCCTGTATATACACACTGCTTATCCTTGGACCAGGGGCTTGAAGCAATGAATTTACAAGAGCAATGGAATCAATTATGTGTGGCTCTAAAAGCCATCGCCGTAATTGAGTCTTATTGCATATTATGCGCCCCTTGCTCCATCCTACGTAGCTGAATGGTGATTTTATGTCCTGAAGAAATGAAAAGACTGCCTTTGCAACAGGAAACTGCTTTGCTTTATTATCTTGTTCTAGTTCACCTCTTCTGAAACGAAAATAAATAGACTTTAGGGGAACTGTAATTAAAGGATAGACAAAAAAGAGCACAAAGCCACAGCCTAAAGAAAGCAGTAGGCTATAACAAATCTTACACGGTGATTATGCTGGCAAGCTGAGAAATATTCTCTCCATTGGCAGCCAATCTTTGGGTATCCATTAGCCAAATTGAGATAGATGTCAATGCAGCACCAACAGACATTCTGAACAAACAGACAAAGGAGAGGATCCTATAATCTATTAATATAAACATGAAAGATGACAAACACCCTTTATAATAGTGAAATTGCTAAATCGTGGTATTTAAAATGAAAATCTTGAAAAAAGATGAAAAGACAACTTGTAATTAAAGTTAAACAGGGCAAACGGAAGAAAGACAAATGCATTCCCATAAAACAAAAGAAATAGTGAACAACCAACCTGTGCACATCCACTGAAGATACCAACTTGGTCTTCCGAAATACTTCTGTGAAAACTTTACGCTTTCTTGCTTCTTCAAGTACTTTAGCAGCTTTAGCTTTTTGACCCAACCACCACAATGCATCCAAGACTGCATTGTAGAACACCATGCCTACTCCAATATCTTCTGTTTTCAAAGTATCAAAAACATATTCAACCATTTGGCAGTTTGACTCATCATCATAATCACCCTTGATCATTGTCCCGAACACTCTTAGGGCATTTGGTACCCTATGTGTCTGCATTTCTTCCAGTAATTCAAAAGCATCATCCAATCTGAACATCACACAAAAGAGTTTTATAGCAGAAGCAAGAACAAATCGCTGCCTGATGTCTAGCATTGGTATATCAATTTCTAATTTATGAACCAAACTCGAGCATAAACTTACAGAATCATTTAGTTTGAAATATATTGCAGAAAAATAATAACAATTTATTACATGAGCAAGCACAAGAATACTTTCAAGCATTAGTCATTAAATAGTGACCCAAGGATGCATCAAGATCAGTCAAATACAGCATTCACATTTAGTGCTTGCAAATACACCAAAGAAAGACTTTTTTTTTTTTCAATACCAGCAATCCTTTGCTTTTGATAAAAGATAAACTGTATCAAATAAAGACGGCATTATGAAAAACCCAAAGTTAACACCTCAGAAGAATCTCTGGGTAAAGTACATAATATTCATACCAAATACAATAAGAGCCAATATAAAAAAGAAAACTATCTATATACTTAACACGGTTTTTCGTTTTCCTTTCATGAGAGCTGCGAGCATAGAAATGGTGCAACTCTAACTTTCTAAGAGTGGATGCAAATATAGGAAGACTGGTGTTAGGTGGATGAATGCGTAGAGACTACAGTGTTTCTTCCTTCCCTTTGTGGGTGTTGAAGGCCCTTTTTCATGCAATTGGATGTTTGTTCTTATGGATGACATATACTATTTGCCTTCTTGCCTTTACCAGTTGTGATAGATTGCTTTAGCCTTCAGTTATATTTAAAAGAAGATTCGATAGCTTTGCCTTCGAATATGCAAACACTCAACTTGCTTTTTGCGGCAATCAAGATGGTGAATCAATTATTTCTGAGATCTAGAACATTGGTTAAATGCACGTTTATACATTTAATTTGTATTTCTTGGTCATCTCCACTTTGTCTCCATTGCATAGAAGAGGCCCGGTAAACAATCATTGGTTATTTCTAAGGAAATCTTGATTAGTGAGTCCTTGCTTTGAAGCATTTTGGCATCAAGGAGAGTGAAGTCTTGAGGAAGTGGTTGTAGAATACTTGGGAATAGTTTTTTTAGAATTTTTGGAGTTATTTGATGTGATACTGACTAGGATACACCTTTCAAATTGACTGATTCTGATTGAATTTGCAAGCCTTCACATTTGGTTTTATCCATTTTTTAATCCCCTTCTATTTCCAGCTTACTGGTTTGAGTCTTTGACGGTTGCATAATAACGTAATTCCCACTTTCATTACATGGAGCCCTGTTGTATTACAAATTTGAATACCCAAAAGTTTCCTGAAGGTAAGGAACAGCATGAGGCTCTAAAAGCTCCTCCAATTTATGATTGCTCAGGATTAGTTTTTCCAGGCCCGTCAAAATTGACTTTCATCCAACTGTCAGGAGGTGGAGTTCATTGGGTATTGGGTTGACTGAAAAATATTGCATTTACAAACATGCAGAATTTGCCAAATTTTTCCCATTATGTGATCCTGGGTTTTGGGAGAACTGAATCTGTCAAAGGATGCAAGTAAACCCAGCCTCTATTTTTGAATTACTAATGAACATGTTTGCTTACAAGAAAAGTTCATATATGTTGGTTTAAGAGTATACGATAATCATTCTGAAGCCAGTTGTAGCAAATTTTATGGACCAATTCATCATGTCTTATCAATTGATCTGATATTAGGAGTCTTCCATGCACTCTTCCAATGAGTATTATATGTGCTTCCCTGTCAATTGAGGAAGGCATGAGTTGATGATAGAGTGCAATATGCCAGTGATGTGTCACTTCATCTTATATTATCCAAAATAGAAGAGATATGAATTAACCTCAAGCCTGAAATATTCTTGAGATTTTGTACCTGGGCTAGGCATTTTTTTTCCATGTACTTCAATTGATTCCATGTTCCATTGATGGTGTTCAATCTCTATATGTTGAGTGCACTTCTCCACTATGACTATCCCATTTGATTGAACCACTTCTTTCAATTCTTTAAATTCGTTTATGTCAAGAGGAGGTTGGCCATTTCAATTGCTTTCCCAAAACAAAACAATTTTTCCATTTCCTATTTTCTTTGCTTCATGTTTTTGATGTGTTTGGCTATTGTGGAGATACCACCTTTCCAACTTATGTTTGTTAGTTAGCTTGCATTTGCACTTAAGTATTTATGTTTGAAAATCTGAACCCAAGATATTTGAAGGCTGGAGTGAAGGCACCAGAGAAGCCTCTTAACAAGGTCTTGGTTGAAGTATTTCAAATCCTAGATATTTTCCTCTTTTTCAAGATTTTGAGACAACATTTCAAGCTTATAGGTTCCAAAAGGTTGTATCAGTACACATACAGGAACTTTCTTTGAATATTCTTGATATACTAAAAAAATTTGAAAGAAGATGGAGAATCATTATATAGATTGAGATAGGTTGGAGTTCAGCACATGTTTGACTCTTTCTACAAAGCCTAGCCACCTATTAATCCATTTGTATAATTTTCTCGATAACTTCTCTTGACGTTCTCCCAGAGTTGTTCTATATTTACAATGGACAGAAAAGCCAGGATAAATTATAGGTATTTTTCTTCCCTGAATCCAAGGATTTCTATATTTTTTTTCTTCTTCTTAGCTGAATGTATCTGAAGATTAAGGTAGAATTGAACCGATCTATTTGATGTCTTATGTTGTTGAATATTTTCACAATTAGACTTGAACATAGAATTGTGTCATCTACAATTCGGTAACCTATATCTTTGTCCTCCAATGATCAGCAGCCCATTAATTTTACCTTTCCCCTTTTCTCATTCAAGAGGCCTTAGACGGTTTTTGCCCATTATAATAAACTATAAAGATATAAGGTAGGTGGGTCTCCTTGTATTAGACCTCAAGAAGATATGAACCTTTGCCTGGGTGCCCATTTATTGAGATTCTGAAGGTGGGAGTCGATAAACAGTTCTGTATCCATTCAATGACTTCATCACTCAAACCGTACACTTTCAGTTTTTTTGTTTACTAGAGACACGCTGCATCTGCTAAGGCTAATGACATCCAATTCCATGAATATACATGAACTTTCTTGAGTTTTGGCAGAGTGCTCCTGTTGGACAGTAATAATATTACATTGTCCACCATTTGTCTGCCTAGGACAAATGCTCGTTGATTTTTTTATATTAATTTTGAAAAAGTTTTCAGTGGACTACGAGCTTGGCAATAATTTTGTATAACATATTGCAAAGTGATATTGGAGGAAACTAATCTAAGGAAGGAGGTTGTTTTTGTCGTTTTTATATTTTGGTACTAAAACCAGATTTGTGGCATTCATCTTAGTCAGCATTCGAATGTTTCTCCAAGATTCCTCTACTATTTTTAATTTCTTCCTTGATGACATCCTAGAAAGTCTGGTGGAACATGATGTCCCCATCCTGTCAGCAACAGCGATTTCATGATCATTTAGCAAGTACCGTTTGATAAGACAAAGCATCGATCTTATTGAAACAAATTAAAGATTTGTCACCCCCATTCTAAAAGCAGTGATTAAGTGGTGCAAAAGTAATTACTGAAGTCAGCAAATAAGAAGGGAGTGCTAACATTGATAAAGGCAGCAATGTTAATACGATAGAAATCACAATCTTGTTAAAAGAAATACAAGCAGTGACTATATCAAGTCATTTTTCACAAGCAATAGATACGGGCAAACAGCGATGATAAAGTTTTAATCTGCATGGAGTTTAATATTTCACTGACAATCCCATCGTGGCAACTATTAGTTGGTTGAAACTTTAAACATATTAAACATTCACATCTGTGGAAGAGCATCAATATCTTAGTATTAGCTGGTATTGACTAATGTTGTGCAATCATATTTGAAAGAGATTTCAGCATTTAGCATGAACGAATCTAAGTATGGTTTGTCTCCGTTGATAAATGGATGCTCGTGCATGGAGGATTCTGCCTTCCGTTTATGGCTATTTAGGATCGATTGGGACCACAATACAATTCTCGGTATCGCTGTCTATATAAAGAATAATCAATTCGAATTGAAAGAATATTAAGTCGCTGGAAATAGGTAATAGTAAGGAGCAATAATTAACAGAAAACAAAGGGGTGACTATACTAGTCAAAGCAGCGTTTCATTAAAACGGTTAATATGTTTACATCAATAAACAATAAAGGTGGCTTGTTTGATATACCAAGAGTTGCAATTTATTATAATAAGGCAAGTCTCTTACTTATACCCAAAAGCCACGATTATGAAGTAATGAGATTATCTTAGATGAACTATTAAGGAAAGACACAACTCTTCATTGATGATTGAAGTGTCGCAACTCTTAATGGAAGGGCATGTGGAAAATATATAATGCGGATCTAAATCAATTGAGGGCATCGTTGACTATTTCTTATTATCTATTCATCTTTATTGGATCACTCAAGTGAGCACCCGCGTTTGGCAAATCAGGTTGCATATACTTAAGGAAAGTAATCAGCAAGAGCACCAACATCTTGCATATTTCTAAAGACATCAGACAGGAAATTACCTTATCGCTATAAGCGATATAGAAGACAATTGTGTACTTATAAAGTATAAATCAGAAACAGCAAGATATATCATCACTATAAGCGATTGAAGGGAAAGACTATAGCATATTCCTTAGTGCCATATCAGAGACAGCTATCAGAAACATTAAGAAGACTTGTAGTAAACCTTATATTGATATATCAGAAACCACTGCTAGCAGTCAGAAGGAAACTTGTTACACAATTTATATTTTTATATCAGGAATAACAGAAGTGCAGATCAGAATATAACAGAGATCATCTTTGCATAAATCTCATCGATATATATCAGAGAGACCAGTGATACTATATGTTCCACAGTGTTTCGGGGATAGGGACAGGGGAAACATTTCCGGGATGTTTCCTAAAGGGCCAAAAAATAGGGAATGGCAGGGGACAGCAGTATACAAATTTATATATATATGAATTTTTCAAAATATATAATGGTATTAGGGAAAGAGAGATATGTCAGTAATTGATAACATGACAATATGCAAATAAATCACGGATTCATGAGTTATAAACGATAGTATAACAACATAAATGATAATAGCAGCAGTATAAATTAGTATAACAGCATCATAAGAATAGTCTCAAACATCAAATCCATGGTCTATCAATATAAATATCCAAGTCAAAATGTCTCAAACATGTATCAAGAAGTCTCAAATATCCAGATCAAAATGTCTCAAACATGTACCCAGAAGTCTCAAACATCAATATATTTTTATTTAATATATAATGTTTTTAACATATTTTTATTTAATACATAAAACTTAATATGTTTATTATGATGGATATTAAAAAATTTCAATTAAATATTAGATTTATAATTTTAATATATTTTAATATTTAATATATAAAATTTCATATATTTTTTTTTAAAATTTAAATTTTAAACATATTTAATCACAAATTTTATTACCGAATTTTTTCCCATGCCAAACTTCATTTGAATTTTATTGTCCGCGGACACGAATTCAAACCTTGTGGGCCCCCCGCAGTGCCGCTTTGGCAAAAAGAATTTTAAGAAAAGTGTTTTTTATTGTTTTTTAAGGCCAAAAATCATTTGAATGTGTAGGGGACACTTTTTCATTTTGGGGATGGATAGGGGACGTTTCCGGCATCCCCTAGCCATTTTGGGGACAGCTAGCCATCCCAAATGTTAGGGGACATTTTCTGTCATTACCTACAATTTTTTGAAATCGGGGACGGCTGGGGGACATTTCCTTTTCGTCCCACTGTCCCTAAAACATTTCTCGGACGAGGACGAGTCCCCTAGGTACAGGAAACGTGTCCCCGTTTAACATAGGTGATACTTTATCCTGTTTGCAATATTATTCATTAAATCATATAGCATCATATTATAAGTGGTATCAATTGAATACCCTAAGGATAATCATTTATAAAGTAAATCATAATCTCTCATTCTTACATTAAGTGGTTATCAATTTTTCTAAAAGATTTCGAGTCTTGTTCGAAAAGAAGTCTTGCAATTGATTTTGTGAGTTAATAGTCCCTAATTCCTAAGAATTAGCATAAGGGGACATTACAAGTGGTATCAGAGCTAATAAGTCTGCCAGACTACGGGAAAACTTTTCAAGAAGAGCAAAAGATGAGGACAATTCTAGGGTTGGTACAAACTCGATGATAAAATGAATCCAGCCATGGCACAATATAGGAACACTCAAGAGAGACTGACTCAATTGTTGAGCAGGCTAACACAATAAACAATAATGGCAACAAAGGAGGCAATAGAGATCAATCCATCAACATTCAAACTCCAGCTAGACATATGTCTACAACAAGTTCAAGGCCAACAGTAACAATGTACCCATCTAAAGAACTCCAAGTAGGCAATGAACCCACAATTGATCTACAAGATCATTTTCGACAATATTGGATTAAGGGAGGATTGCAACATGATATGTCTCTATGAGACTACATATATTTGAGGATGAAGTGCTTACCTAAAGGTTATAGAAATGATCACCTTGATGTAAGGAGAAAAAGTGGAAAGCATGAACATTAAATGAACAGAGGGTGAAGGATAGTAATCCAAAAATTGCTTCAGGAGTTTCACACCACCCCTCACAACAATGTCATTAGAAGCACTAAAGGAAGAAAGTGTAAAGGGTTCGACAACTACCAACTATAAAGCATTAGAAAAGGTAAATTCAATAAAAAATCATCAAGCATTACAAGAAGCAAGCATACAAGGAGAGGGAATAGTTTTGAACCCCTCTAAAGGGATAGAAGCAATTGATTCTTCATATGTCTCTTCTATCACAAATAAAGGGAGTACATGGATCATAGAGATTGTGAGATTAGTCTTACACAATCTCAAGGATCATGCATTGTAGATGACAGTATCTAGGGATTATAATTCAGACTTTGTGGAACTGCTTAATGACGAGGATGTCACCCAAGATTCCCTTTCACCTCTTGAAGATCACATGGCAATCCCTAACAAACCAATGATCGAGGATGAGAAGAGTAACCTTTCTAATAAAAGTGAATCAGAAGTTACATCATGTGTCTGGACTCTGATCTGATCTCCTTAAGAAAGATAAACAAAAATATGATCTTATAAGGTAAGATACCAAAAATAAACAAGGACAGATCAGAAGCTAGATATCATGAGACCCTAGACCAATACAAGCAAAATTTGATATATGTTAATGAAACTTTACAAACCCGGAATCAGGGTATAGCAACTAAACAATTCAGAGTACCAGAAGACAGAGGAAGAAAATATGACTTGAGACATTGTCCGGAGATATCAGATAATGTAAACTTGGGAATGAATAAGTCTAAGGATATAATTCAATTCATGAATAATCCATTGTTTGAAATCGACACTCATAGGACATATGATAACCCTCTTTTCAAACTAGATAACAAATCTCTTTTGGATTCATATAAAATTGAAGATGATCACAAAACTTGGAACCCCAGTGCAACTCCTATCAGTAATATGTGGAAACAAGTTTGGAGTAAGACAAACCCTAGCAATGCTATCACTAATCACTCGCTCTCCAATCAAACTATGAGAGTTTATAGTTCGGATCAAGTTAACAAAGAAGATTCGTTCCTTTAAGCAAAGATAAAATGATGAATGTTTGGATTTGGTGGAAAGAAGTAACACTTCCAGCATATATCTCATACAAAATATTTATTACTGCCATTTTCCTCTGATAAAGATGACTGTTAATATTATAGCCTTTACAGCTAAGATCAAATCGGACACTTGATAATAATAATAATTTGTTGTTATTTATTATTACTACCCTACCTTCTACATGTGCGATTTTATAATAATAATTAAGGTAATTACTATTATAAAATAAGTAAAAATAATAATTAATTAAAGGGCCCAAGTCGGCCATCCTCTAGAGGAGTTAATTATTAATAATTAATTAAAGGGCTCAAGTCGGCCATCCTCTAGAGGAGTTAATTATTAAGGCACATATTTATACAAGATCGATTCTTGGAGAAGATCCATCAAAAACATAACATGTGCTTCTCCAAGAATCGCTAATCTGCAAATTCATAGCAGCAGCCCTAGAAGGGTGATTTCATAGCAGCAGCCCTAGAAGGGCGAATTTGCAGGAGCAGCCCTAGAAGGGCGAATTTATAACAGCAGCCCTAGAAGGGCGAATTGTAGCAGCTCCAGATTAGTGGCAATATTGCAGCAGATCATAGGGCAGATCTGAAGCAATCCAAGACACTTTGAAGTAAAAATTAAAGAAGCCCTAAGTGGGCAACTTGGCATATATATAGCACATATCTAGAAGGAATCGAAGGATCAGATTTAAAGACTCCAAGGACGGATTTCAGAGTTATAATCCGGGTATTACCTTTCCTTCTTTGTGTTTATATAATTATATCTTGTGCTTAGTTAATTGAAAGATCTCTATACTTTGAACATTCCTTGTTAAATCTGAAAATATTAACATGGTATCAGAGCCTAGGTAGAGGAAAAGATCAATTTTCAGATCTAGGAATTCAAACTAACTCTTTCAAAGCTAAGAATGGCAACCAGGGTTTGGCCCGGAAATAGTAATTTGACTTTACTTCTTATTACGAGGGTCTTTTTATTTGCATGTGGAAATTCAATTGGTTGTCTTCTATTTATTGGTTGTTCCAATTAACCGATTGACCTCCTAGTGCATATTATCTTCTCTTAAGGCATATTTTTTCAAATTGCCCTTCCATTATTGGTTAGATTCAAGCTACCAAGAAACATACCTTGAGAGGGAGTTTTGATCTTGTTAGAGGGAGAAGATAGGATTATCCAGAAGGAGTAGGTCACCTTGAGTAACACATACCTTGGTTTGGCTTAATTATGGGTATATGGTTTAAGAGGGAGTTCAATCATAGGCTCACTTAAGTTTGTGTTATGAACTCCTTCCATATGTCATGCTGATTACTTGCTATGGAAGCATACTTTGCATTGACATATTTATGTTTTGTATGCATGGTTGCATACTTTACCTTAGCATATGTCTTACTTATGTATGGAAACATTAGCTGGTTTATGTATGGGTATGAGAAGCATACCTTGTGTGGGAACATACTTTGCATTAGTTTTGCATTGGAGACATACATATTTGATTAATCGTTGTGTAGGAAGCACACCTTTCGTTATTATATTACTATATTGAAAACTTGCAAGCCTTGATTGGTTTATAATAAACTTTGACATGTATGTGTGGTATATACCTAGCTGATTGGCACAGCAAATTGTCATAGATGATCATCTATTAAGATTCTTTTTTTTTAAAAAGGGCTATGATTCTTCGTTATGTTGCTTTAACATATCTCTGTTATTGGGGAACATGTATAGCTGATTGAATTAGCTACTTATATCTGCTTAGCTGATTAGCACCATACCTTGCATCAATTATACCTCTGTTATGCATGAGGAGCATACATTACATTATGAACAGTTACATTGACATATTTCAGTTATGACACATGTTATACCTTACGCTGTTATGGGAACATACACAGCTGATTGTTAGTATAACTGTTTTCTTTATTGATGCATGGGTGCATACATTATTGGTTAATGAATGTTGGAACATACTTACATTGGCATATGTTGTGTATGTTACATTTTACAATTGGCATATTTTATG
>MU225783.1:1186255-1215518 GCA_018584345.1 Thuja plicata
GGTGGCCTTGCAAAGGCCTAGGTTGGGAGGTGAGCCTCCATGGTCAACCTTGATGTTATTGCAGGTCCTGAGAAAGCTCCTGGATGTGTAGCTGGTGTCTTGGAATCTTGTTGTAACCCCCTTCTCAAAAAGTCACTTTGGTTAAAGTTCTTCTTGAAACATTTTAAAGGAATTGGAAATTTGTAATTCCCTTGTTTTAAGGTTACTGTATTTTGAAGGAACTGTATTCACTATTTCCTTGTAATAAAAGAGAAAGAAATTGTTCTATATACTTGAATGATTAATTGCATTATTGGCTACTTTAGAATTAGTATTATTTCTGATCTATTAAAGTGATAAATAAATCTAAAGGATTATAGCTTTATTATTTGTTGTTAAATCATGTATCAAACTTTCTATTAGTTTAATCTGTGAAAGGTATTGAAAAGATTTATTCTCTTATAGTTCTTATAACATGTTTAAACAAAAAAAAATTTGTTCTATCAATTAAAGTTTAAATGCCCAAATTTTGGGGCATGACACCCTAGCCCGACGATGGAATTTCAATGAAGCAAGGGGCCCATATTTATTAAAACATTTTGCTAAAAAACCCTAAAAAAAAATGCCACCGACATTACCGACATACGAATTTGTGGCGAATTTATACGAATTTTTTTCATTTATTATAAGTTCGCCGAATTTCGACCCTAAAGCCGAAAATTCGGCGAACCTTGTGACACAGGACATGGCTACAGATGCATATTCATTGTTCAATGTTCATTGCTTGTATTGTCAACAAGATTTAACATTGAAATTTAAAAATCAGAGAAAATCATTTTCTTATACATGGCTATCATATTTTTTATTTTTATTTCAGTTTAGTTTTACAAATTACTTTTACTAGTATATATGTTAAAAAATATTTTGACAAACTAAGATGAAACTTTTGTGTATCTTTTGCTTCTACGCTTTGTGTGACCTAAAATAAGAAAAACAAAAGTGAAATTCCTAGTTGACAAAGATCAAGAACAAAGATTTTTATGTGTATCCTCTACTCCTACGCTTTTTGAGAACCAAAGTAAGAAAACAAAAAGAGAATCTATCTTAATCCTTTGCATTATGCTACATGCATAGTTTGAATTTTAGTTTTAAAATTATAAACTTACAAATTTTATTTAGTTTATATTGTTTATTGCAGTGTCACTATCAGTTCTCATGGCATGAATGAGGATGAGGTTGAAGTTCAAAGTGAGGAAAAGAGAGGTGACCATGATGGTGAAACCCAAACCACCAGTTCAATGGCGAGTGCAACTACGAATAGGAATTGCCCCTCCACAATATTGGCAGATTTTACATTGGGTCACTTTGATTCTAAGTCTCCTTTGAAACAATTCACAACAAAATTACAGAGTAGGCCTAGGGCATCTAGGCTGCCACTTTTGTAACCTTGAATCTCAAGCCAATATCACCAAAGTTAATGCCCACCTCCTTCATATTTGAGGAAAAGGTGTAGATGTATGTGAGGTGTTGGCAATGTAATGTCCCCATTTTGAGAGAGCATTGGAGTTAGTGGATTTAGCCTATCATTGGGTCCTTGTAGGCTAATACTGGTGATTAGAGGACCTTGTTGTGGGTTGTGGCCCCATTTTGAGGGACTTACTATTTATAGTAAGTCAACAATTGCTTCCACAGAGCTCAAATGATTTAGAGGAGCTATAAAATGTTCTCAGATTTTATTTCCAGCTTCCAGTTTGGACTCCAAGATTCTTGGAAGTAGCTTCTATTTTTAGTAAGTCACCCCGTCAGGTTCATTCATCATTTTTCATCATCAGGATCACTCATGTGCTGTCAGATTTTAGTTTTGATGCTTCCTCAGTTGTTTTTGCAAGACAAGTGAATTATGATTATTATTTAATTAAATCGGCTAAGGTTGTTATTTTAATTGGGATTGTATTTTGGGCAACTTAGTGTAATAGCTCGTTGAAACAGGGTTGAGAAGTTTTAAATCCTGAGCTCATAAAACAGGGACCCTGTGTCAAAATATTATTATTTTAATGGAAGGGTCTTTTTCATCATTAAAGTGGGAAGAAATATAATAGTTTATTATATTTCAAATGTGCACATAAAGCAGTCTTTATGTAAGTGAAAAGTGTGAGAGAGAAGATATCTTTTATTATAAAAGCAATGCTTTGGGCAAAAAGCAATTCATTCATGACTTGTGCATTTGCTTTTGTTTGTGTGGAGAAGAAATTGAAACAAGGGTTTCAGATTGCGAGCTTGAAGAATTGTGAATCCTTGCAAGTTATTTCAGCATAGTGAATTGGTGAAACACCCAACGAATTGTGCAAAAGATTTGGCTTCATCCAGAGTCCAAGATTGAAATTATTGTTGCAGAATTAAGGGTTTAAATGCTTCATTATTTACTAGAACAGTTTGCAGTGATAGAAGGAATTGACAGCCATTATTAATCAGATTTCAAGCATTTATGAGCAGATTTATGAAGTTTATTCAAGGGTTTCAAACTTTCAAGACGTATCATACCTGTAAGTTCATTAATTGTAACTCCTAAATTTTCTGGGTATTGTTAATTTAGATAATAGGGGATATTTTATGAACTGGGTTGTCGATATTTTGTGAAACTACTAAGTATCTAAGCTGTTGTAAAAATCTGGAATTTTCAGCTATATATTCCCTATGTAATGTCCAGTTTTGAGTTGAAATAATTATTGCAATATCTTCTATTTTTCTGCATTATATTGTTGTATCGAACATTGCAAATATATCAAAAACATCAATTGTGGCATACCAAACCATAACAAATTAAACAGGAACTCAAATCAGCAAGCTCAGACATTGTTTGCTAAGTGCTTGACGAAATGTCAAGGCACTATTAAATCAAAAAATACAATGGTAAAGTTAAAACCAGCAGGGGTTCTTACAGGCAACAAAACAGAAATTTAGGATTGAGATATGTAGGCTATGGGGTATTGATGGTGAAGGCAATGCAATAGCACCTACATCTTTTTTGTCTCATAAGTTGAGGGGTCATCAAAGCCACCACTAGGTTCTACTTCTACTTTCCAGAGACAAGTTGCATGCATGCCAATTTGTTCTATTTCAAGGGCCCATGTGGCATAGGCTAGGGGGAAACGCAAGTTAACAAGTGATGCTCCTAACCCACTAGTTGTATTGTTCAATGTGTAGATAAAGGATGAGGCAGGTGATGCCATTGGCAAATTCTTCGTTGCCAATGGCATTCCATTCCATTGGCTCAATCTCCATATAATAAAGAGGCAATGGTTAAGGTAGCAAGGGCAGGATCATCATATGTGCCACTAGGGGAGACAAAATTGAGGACCACAATCTTCAATAAGAACTATTCCAAAATAAAGGTAAAAATGGAGAAAATGAAGGAATGTTGGGTGGCAAGTAGATACAAAGCAAGATTTGTGGCAAGAGGATTCTCTTAAAAGGAGGGAATAGATTATGAGGAGACATTTGCTCCTGTTGCTCGTTATACATCTATCAGGACTATTATTGTTATTGCATCAACTAAAGGTTGGAAGCTACATCAAATGGATGTAAAGACTGCATTTCTTAATGGTGTGATTGAAGAAGTATTCATCGAACAGCCAGATGGTTTTTTGATTCATGGGAAGGAGTCTCATGTATGCAGATTGAAGAAGGCATTGTACGGCCTTAAGCAAGCTCCTCGTGCATGGTATGAAAGGATTGATCAATACTTGATGAGCTTGGGATTCTCCAAGAATGATGCAGATTCAAATCTTTACTTCAAGATAGTTGATGGTAAGGCCTTAATATTGGTTCTTTATGTTGATGATTTATTTCTTACTAGGGTTGATCATCTCATTGTCAAATGCAAGAAAGAATTAGCCTCTGAGTTTGAGATGAAAGATCTCGGTCTTATGCATTACTTTCTAGGACTAGAAGTGTGGCAAAGACCCAATGAGATTATTCTAAGTCAAGGGAAATACACCATAGATATCTTGAAGAGATTTGGGATGATGGATTGCAAGTCCATGTCTACACCTATGGAAACAAATTTGAAGAAGTTGAGTGATTGTGCAACTAGTTCGGATTCGGTAAATCCCACTATGTACAAACAAGTGATTGAATCGTTGATGTATCTAGTCAATACTAGACCAGATATTTGTTATGCGGTGAATGCTCTTAATTAGTTCATGTGTGAGCCAAGACAAATTCATCTAGTTGCAGCAAAGCATATCTTGAGATACTTGGGTGGCACGGTGGGATATGGCTTGAGATATACTTCCTATGAAGTTATGAAATTACAAGGTTATTCTAATTCTAATTGGGTCGGGAGTGTAACTGATAGTAAAAGCACCTCTGAATGTTGTTTCAGCTTAGGGTCTACCATGATTTCTTGGTCATCTATGGCCCAAAGCACTACAGAAGTTGAATACATTTCAGCATGTGTACCAGCTCAAGAAGCAGTGTGGCTTCGAAAGCTCCTTGCAGGACTATTTGGTCAAACATTGGAGCCAACTGTGATTCATTATGATAATCAAAGTTCTGTGAAGCTCTCTATAGATCTAGTGTTTCATGATAGAACAAAACATGTGGAGATCAAATATCGTTACATCAGAGATATGGTGTTGAGGAAAGCAATTCAACTCAAGTATATTTGCACTGATGAACAGACAGCTAACATTCTCACCAAGCCTCTCTCCAGAGTGAAATTTGCATATTTTTAAGACAAGCTTGGTGTTGTGGAGAATGTTGCCCTTGCTGAGAGGGAGTCTCAGCATCAGTGATCCTTGCTACGTTCTAAAATGCATATTTCTCTGAGACGAAGAAATATAAGGTGAAATCCCTCTAAGAGATGTTGCTCTTTCCACTCATGGGAGTAGCCATGGTAGAAGTCATGTTGAGAGACTCCATGACGACATCACGTTGAGTGACTCTGTGATGAGCACTTGTGCACATGTTTCTTTCCACACATGGGAGTAGCCATGGTGGACATCATGTTGAGTGACTCCATGACGTTATCACGTTGAGAGATTCCGTGATAAACTCTTTTCCACAAATGGGTGTAGTCACTGTGGTTGTCATGTTGAGAGACTCCATGACATAGATATTTGGAAGATACCTCTTGGCTAAGAGGGAGTGTTGATGTTATAGCTACAAGAGTTATCTTTCTCTCCTGTATTCGAAATAAATAGAAATATTATAAGGCTGATTCAAGTGAAGTGATGCTGCCTTTCAAATAAAATCTTATCGAAGTCGAACTAACATAATGTTCTCTCCTTGTAACGTTGCGACAGATAAAGAAGTTTCAGTTTGTAACGTCAACATTTATCTTTGTATAGGTCGACTCTTCATTGTCAAGGCAATGAAAACTAACTCTTCATGATCAAGACAAGTTCATACGCAAAGGTGGAATTTGCATTACATCTCTGATTGATATTCATTGTTGGGCGTGATCGTATAAAAGGAGTATTCATTATTGTCTGAAGATACATAGGAGCCATTATCATTGCTTCAATTTGGCCTAGTTTTGTGCAAATTGTAAATCAGACTTTTGCTTATTCATTAAACAATATTTTTTGTGGTTGGGTTCTTCTCCCTCAAGTTGGAGGGTTTTCCCAGGGTATTTGTTGTGTCTTGTGTTCATTATTTTTGTTTTGCTGCTTATTTTCATTTCTAGTATAAAATTAACACATAGCAGCAATACTTTAGTTGTTGATGTGTGCACTGATGATTGCACACACAATATTGCTTATCATGAGGTGAGTGATGTGGATACAGCCTCATATAACAGTGCAGATTTTGGGTTAGAACACTTGCATGGGAGTTATAAGTTTCAGAGTCCTCATCATTTGGTTGGGTTGGGCAACTTAAGGTTAATGACAGCATGATTGCCACAGCCATAGAGCATTTTGATGTTGCTCGTCAAATGTTGGCTACCTTTGGTTGGAGTACTCCTATGTTGGATGAGCACGGTGATAGTGGCCTTTCTTGGCAGAGTTCCATGCACTTCAAGAAGTCATTAGAATAATGAAACAAAACTATATGCAGTTGTTGGCAGATAGAGATCATCTTCTCATGCTTGATTGTATCTATTATGATGCTCAAGGAAAAGGAGGTTGATGAGCTCACCTCTGAGCTTGAGGTTACCTTGGGCTTGTTGAAGAGCACTCAATTGGCCCTTCAAGAGTCTAAGTTACAGATTGATGAGCTTACCGTGGAGTTGAGTTTGGCACAATCTTCACCATCTTCAAATATAGTTCAGGTTTCGATGGCAACACTTGGTGGGGATCTTATATCCACAGATTATGATTGTGAGTAGGTTGAGGATGTGGCTAAACCTAGCACACTTACAAGTGTAGTTGATACAAATGGGATGAGTGCATTTGTTGAGAGAAGCAGAGAACCACATGTTGCACCAGGTTCTCTTGTGGTTACATCCATCGCAAGTGACCACAGGTGTTGTTGGCAATGAGTTAGATGACGGGGGTTATATTAAGAACTGTGACAGTCGGACATTGATCGAGGTAGGAGTTTTTTATCGTGACTGCATAGGGAAGAGTACTCATCACTTCTTTTCTGATCCACACATGGAGGATTTGATGATGCATCAGTGTGGATTGGCTCCGAGGTTGTACCATCCTTTTTGGGATGGGTACTCACCATCTTCATTAGATGGAAGCAGTAGTTGCAAGTATTCGACTCCATCTTTGGTGGGGAATTACTTGCAGAGATAGCACATCCATGGGAGTCGAGCAGAGGTTGGAGATAGTTGTGGTGTTGCAGATACCTTCAGTGATTCGTACCTCCACATAGCAGATGGATGCAAGTTCAGAGTGCTTTGGGACCCAAGTGATGACAGGGTTAGCATTGCAATTTGGGTGGGTCCCATTGACTGGCTTTACCACTTTTAGCATGAAGAAGTTGAGTTCAAAGTTGAGCAGCAAAAGTTTGAGGATGTTCTTGGCAAGCTTCATCCAGGTTCAGGATCCTTCCAGTGCATCGGGGTTTCAAACAAAGCTCACTGGGGAGTTTTCAGGTGTTTGTACAGTGAGGATTGCTTACAGTTTTACATTTGATCCTGATGTGCATGATCTCTTTCGAATGCATAGTTCAGTTGCGCATGTGTTAGATAACATGTATGATAGTTCACATTGCGCAGTCTGGGGAAATAAACTTTGTCAGCCCTCCAAGTTGCTTCCCTTTGAGTTGTCTCCTCCTACGACACCAGTTGTTGATATTGATTTGGTTCGACAGGTACTGTCAGTTATTCCGGTGTTGGTGTTACATGAGCTACTTGGTATCCACAGGGACGTTACACAGTTCTGCCATTGGGATCTGAGTGATCTCGTGTGTTATTTTGTTTCTGAGATTGCTTGGGGACAAGCAATTTTAGGGAGGGTGGACTGTAATGTCCCCTTTTTGGGATGATATGGTTTATGATTGGATTAGCCTATTATTGGCCCTCGTAGGCTAAGACTAATGGTTAGAGGGTCCCAGTTGATAGTGCAGGAGGCTTATTCACATTCTGGAGGTCAGAAGTGTTCAGGATTGTTCTTCATTTGGTTCAATTTGGCACACTTATTATATATAGTAAGTGACTATATCAGGAAAAATTAGGATTACTAATTATAGCAGGGCACCTCAACAGGCTATGTTTGTAGTGTCAATCCTTGGCGCCATTGGGTTGATCAGATATTCAAGGACTAACTATTTATAGTAAGGCACCTTATCAGTAGAGTCCAGTATTTCTATATTTAGTAAGGCACCTAGACTTGTTGTGATTTCAGTGTTGATCCCTGATTTCAGTTGGCATGGAGAAATAAGGTTTAATGCGCAAGTTATACCATTTAATTATTATTAAAGGTGACTTTAATAATAATTATTCATAAAAGGCATAATATAAATCTTTTATGTGCACTTATGTCCAATGGAGCCATGACCCTCAATTTAAGTGACTTAAAAGTGCATTAATTAAATATGATTTATGGGGCCAAATATTTAAAGCAATTTATACAGTCAATTTGAGAACATAATATATATCATTTAAATGATATTAAAAAGCATTTATTGTGACCTTGACTTTGGGTGCTCATATTGGAGAATTATTATAAAGCTATTATGCAACCCCGAAATGGATTTGAAATGGAATTAAAAAGCACAAAGGAATCAACCTATTGGTGAAAAAGTATAAAAGGCACAACAAAAGCAAAAAAAAGGCATTCATTCACTCATTTTTGACAATTGAAGACTTTGAAGTTTGTGCTTGTGCTCTTATCATGGAGAAGTAGAAACCAAGGTTTGTTGGTATTGGCATTGGAGAATGGAGATTCTTTATTGTTTCAGCATTCTGAGGTTGTGAAAGATCAGTTGAAGTTTGCCTGTGAGATTGGCTTCATCCAGAAGTTGAACATTGTGTTTCATTGGAGGTTATATCAAGGGTTTTGAAGAATATTTAACTGTTGATTAGAAGTTCGAGGATTAATTTTTGGAGAATACTTGCATGTCGTACAATCTTCTATGCAAGGCATTTTCTCTCTAGCTGAATCGACTTGTGTTTGGAGTTGAAAGTTGTTCTTTTTGGGGCGGCTAAGGGTTTGATATAACTTTGTTGCATTTGTTTGTTGAAGAATTCATCTACTCTTGATATTCATCCTTTCAGAGGGTTTCAAGGCGTGTATTAATTGTGAGTTCATTAATTGTAACTCCTAGATTTTCTGGGTATTGTTGTTTTAGATAATAGGGGTTATTTAAAGAACTAGGTTGTCATTATATTGTGAAAATTCTGAGTATTCAATCTAGAATTTTTAGCTATGTATTATCAATGCAATTTCAGTTTTGAGTTGGATAAAATTATTATCGCAATATCTTTTATTTGCTGCATTATATTGTCATATCAAACATTGCAAATATACCACATTCATTCATCAAAACAAAAACAAAACAAGGCAGAAAATCTGTATTTACAAGAATCCACCTAGAGAGGATTCCTACAACAAACAACAATTTCAACTTGTAAGTGTTTCAAACACAATCTGATTTAAAAGGCATAAACCAAATCTGTTATTCAACGTTTTTTGTTTTTTTTTTTTTTTTGGCACTAGTTTTTGCTAGGGACAGCCGACCTGAAGAGCACACTAAAAATACTGAGAGGAGGGAGGGTGAATTAGTATTTTAAACTTTTGAAAACATGAAACCACATAAAGCATAGAGAGAGCAAAAATCAAGACGCAAACACCAAATTTCACGTGGAAAACCCTTTTAGGTAAAAAACCACGGTACATCAATAGCTTTTATAAAAGAAATGGGCACCAACCTAGATTATATAAGTGAGCACCAACTCACACAGAGCACCAACCCTCCTCAAAGCACCACCTCCAAACAGCTGAAGCACCAACTTCAATTTGTGCACCAACTCAAAGAAATAACACACAAACAGTATAAACTTACATACTCACTCCACTTCAAAGGCTCGACACAATACAATCACAGCTTTGTCACATACACAGCACCAAAGAAATCTTCACAGATAAAGTATATGTTGTTTTTCTCAATAAAATCCTCACACGAAAATAACGTCCACAATGCCAATCATTTCTTCATACCCCGCAACTCCATCCTCACCGCAACTTCATCAGACAACATAGTAAAGATAATCATAACACGCTTCAATGCATTAACTTGTGTATAAAACGGACTCCAACATTTTGACTACTTTCAAAAAGAAAAAAGGACTCCTAAATTGCTCGATTCTATCGCACACAAGGAATATACTTATCCCCGTGATTTTCTCCATCAATAATAGCTCGACTCTATATAACCTGACATGACAAGAGACAGCTACTTCAGAATTTCAAAATCAGCACCAACAGCTCGACTTTAATAATATATTTGCCTCAAAAAATATTACCCCCCATAAAAACATTCCCCGTGATGTTGAAAAGTAACGCAGAGTAATATCCAGTTGCATGCATCTTCTCGTCTCCATACAATTGCATCCAATTTTTTATCTGAAGCAAGGTATGAATATACTCATGCCCACATTTTATTTTAGTATTCAATTCTTGTGCTCACCCAGAACCAATAACGCTGATTTAATATTATCATCCACGACACTCTTCATACTCGACCACTCCCCTTTTTATGCATTCAAGGCGATACACAACCACCCCTCACAAAAACGTTACAAAGAATCTGAAATCATTGCACTAAACTTAGGAAGAAGAAATAAATAAATTGAAACTGTCAAGTAATAAAATCTGAATCCACTATCGCACCAAAAGGATTAATTCGATTCCATAGAACCATCCTTTTGAAAATTCAATTGATGACGTGTCAATCTGACTTGGCCAACAAGCAAGTGAAGTAGACAAGCATCCAACTTAAGCAGACACCCAGCCAGCTCAAGAAGACAACTAAGTAGCTCAAGCACACAACCAAGTAGCTCAACTAGACAACCAAACAGCTCAACCAAGTAACCAAGTAGCTCAAGCAGACAACTAGGCAGCTCATTCCAATTTTCTATTACTTTGAGTACTCCTAGAAAATTTATACGACCTTGATCAACAACCTTTGACATCAATGACAAAATATTCAACACGGTCGTCCCCAAGACGGTCGGGGGACCATCATGGGGACGGTCAACCGTCTCCAACAAATGTCAAAGTCGTCCCCAAGTACCAAAGACGTTTCCAATTTTTTTTGCCCAATCAGGGATGGCTTGGAAACATTTCCCGCCATCCCCCCGTCCCTAGTGGGGTCCCCATTCCCAAAACACAGAAATTTAGGGTGGAAACGCGTCCCCAAGTAACATTATTTCAAAATGATTAAAATTTTAACCTTTATTTTGCCAAACTAAGAAATATTGTTGTTCTTTATAATTTTGAAGATATAAGAATCAATTTCATACAGTAATCAGAAAATATCACAATGTAATTCCTGGCCTTATTTGCAATATCAGTCTGAAAATAATTGTAATCTGTATCACAATTATTTGCAGCAGTTTAAATATCAGCAAACCTTAAATATGGATACTTTCTGAAGTAGCGCTGAATGCAAAGGAGGTGACGACAGAAGCTGCAATGATATTAAGGTTCCTCCATGCCAAAGCTGAAATAAACCTTCATGCCAAAGAAAATAGCTATGCCCTTAAGGTGACGCCAAAATCTCCAGTCCTCATGCCAACTCATAAAACTTTGCTTCCACTCATAATGATAAAGGATATATGTAACAATAGAGCAGCAAATTAAGATGCCAAACCTTTTCTTAGACTCACGCCAAACGTACACCAAAGCTTCACCCTCAACTGCAATATCAAGAAGATAATGCATAAATCCACATCTAAGTTTCATGTCAATAGGAAACAAGCCCTCACGCCATGAGTGGAGTAAACCCAAGCCAAGTAATATTAGAGGAAACTCACACCAAGATGCAAGTATAAACCCTCGCCAAGAATGTGAACAAACCTACTTTAATCACCCAACCACCCCAAGAATGAAGTAATAATCCCACACCAGGAACGATGTCTTCAATGTATCCTGTGACCTCTAAATCATCCACTAAAAGGAACCACTCAAAATTTAAAATCTTAATTACACTGAAATACCTGAAGATATCTCCAACAATCAGCTAGAGTAGATCTTTCACTACTGTAGCAAACATTGTTCAAGAGAGATTTCATCCTCAGGGAAGCTAAGTTGAACCAACTCCGGAAACTGCAGGGTTCTCTTCTCATCAGAGAGAATATCAGAAATAATTATCTTCAGCATAACCAAAATGAAGGCTAAACCCCAATATAAAGAACCTCAATAAAAAATCAGGGCAACAAAAGTTAGGGCAAATCAGCAAATTACAATCTAATAGTATGCCCTTTAAAATATCTCACTTATCTCTCCTTAAGTGGGTGTTCATTTTCACTCTTAAAATATCAATTAAATCTTTTCTTTTCTTTTCACTTTAGAAGGCCACATAAAATGATATTAAAATATTATTTTACCTCCTTAACTTTGATGTCCACTTTATTTCACTTAAGTGCTAAAGTTACTTATATTAAAATATTTAAGTGAAATAATAAAATATTATTTCCCAGCCTTAAGAAATTCACCAAGTTCTAAAACTGAAGACAGTGCACTCTAGAGCTGAAGAAAAGGCTGAGACTGGGATCAATTACCATAAATAGTAATATGTTGAAAATAGCCAAAACTATCCAAACCCTGAGACTGAAGATAATGCATGTTGAAGCTGAAAGGAGGCCAAAGCTATGACCAGCTGCTAAAAATAGTGATTACTATAATGGCATGCATAATTGCTGACCGAGTTATATATTCATTTCGAGATTTGTAATTTCTACCTAATAGTCCTCATTATGGAGCTTTGGGAATGCTATAACATAATATCAGCTATATCTACGAGCTACATAGTCTTTTGCCAAGCATCAAGTTGTCCTGGTCTCAGTCAAGTGCATTCTGGAGGACACCCCCTCCAAGGGGTTCTGCTTTCATTCAATACTTAAGCATTTCTCACCTACATGAATCTATTTAAGAATATGACATCTGCACTCTACATTTATTTCACTGCTGTGTTAAGATTTGTGCTGTCATTTCTGCTATGATCTGTTGTTGACAATGTGTGAATCTATTATAAAAAAAATTCAAAAAGCACTAAATTATAAATTGTCATAAAAAAATTAACACATTAAAATCTAAAAGGCAATAGCAATGATTGTGAGATGCCAATCTGAAGAGAATTATGAAAAACATAGTGAATTCCAAGATTAAACGAATCCCCAGAAAAATTTGCCAAAACCAAATAAACAACTAAGTATTTAACCCTTTTCACCAGCTCTTGTTCTGCATCTTGAGGCATCTGATACTCCAAGAGAATGCACACATTAAGCAAGCATCTCTCATAGATTATATCAGATGTATCATACTCTGTTGTTAATATGTTGAGGCTGCTGTTATGTCTAAGTATTTTACACTCAATTTCTCACTAAATATTAGTAAGTTTATACCACATAATGAAAAAAACATAGTAAAATCAGTATCAGTTGTGTCTACATCATACAAAATTTCAAAGACATCCATACCGAAGGTCACTGGGGCAAATTTTCATAACTAGCTGTATTTTTCAATACTAGTGCCAATAAGCTTTTCAGAAAATTGGTCAATAATTGCTTTTCATGCAAAGCCATGTCATTAATGGGTAATAATATTACAAAAATTTCTAGGATTAGAAATATAATAATAAAGAAATGTATTGTTTCTTTTTATAAGGGTATTCCAGCATCACTTCTAACTCTTAATACAATGAAAGATTATTAATCTACTTCTTAAACTGGAAGTATAAGCATTAGACAAGAGGTTCTCTCTTAAGCTAACCTTATGGATGATTAAGATTGCACAGCTCTAAATTAAGTTCTCTATTAGAATAATATCTCCTTAATATCCTGTTTATTATTATTTTAATGGTCAATAATGTAAATCTTGTAAATATTAGAATGTTTCTAATATTGTAGGTATTTTTTCATTATTAGAATGTTTCTAATAACAACGATTCTTTCATAATAGAAACATCGTCTTTGTAATCTATAAATGAGCATTTTTCTCATTCATTAATTCATCTAATAATTTACCAATTACTTTGTAATATGGTATCAGAGTCGGATTAAAAAAATTTCAAAAAATTTACAATTTCATTGAAATTATTTGCTCTAGATTTTTCAAAATTATTCTGGAATTGGTCTTACAAATTATTTTCAAACAACCCAAGTAAGGTTTTTCCGTGGAATTTTGTGGCTGTTTCTAGATCAAAATATGTGTTTTTTGTTGCGCCATCGTGAAGGTTATCTGCCTTTGCAACTCACGATATGTTCTAATGTTTCGTACCAGCTCCTGTGGCTACGGTTTTCTGAGAGAAACAACCATTTCCGTGGTCGCTCATGGCTCAGTAAACGTGTTTTTCGCGTTTTATATTTTTTTCATCCCTGTTCGTGGTTACTCCTGCACGCCACCTTTATTGGTGCCTGTTTTTTGAGCAACGGGGTTTTTTGCAGAAATGGTTGTCAAAGCAAAGATACTGACCATAACTTTGGTCATTTTTGTAGCAGACGAATTCCTCAGTGTCATTTTTAGTTTTCACGGCTCCCTCTCTGCACTCCGTATTTTTTAAGCACCATACATTTGTTAAAAACAAGATTACCAATTTGTTTTTTATTTTTCTGTGGCCATTTTCTGCAATCACGACCAATTTCTTGGTCGATTTTCTCTTATTGACGTGATAGTTTGGGGTCTCTATTTGTCAGCCCATATCTTATTTTGTCTGCATCTTTCGAGTCTTCGACCCTTATTGTGGTCATCCATTCTGAAACAAGGGCTTATTTCTGCCGCCTAGGATTTTTTCTCAAACCATCAGTCTTTCTTCTGTGGCCAGGGCTTCAAATTCCTCCATTTTTTGTCAGTTTTTCAACGCCTTCTGAACAATCGACTAGGGTTTCTTCAAACCCTTAGATTTTTGTCCGATTCTACATTTCCTTGCAGATTCGTGATGGGTTTTTCGAGATCTTTTATGGGTTTCTCTCAAAAAACTTTGGGTTTGTCAAAAATTCTACCATGGGATCCGTGCCCAAAAATCTACTATTTCTCGAAATCAAAGCATGTTTTATGCCTCACTCTTATTCCAAACATGATTCTCACATGTTTTGCCTCAATATTTGTGCCCCCACTCAGTCAACCACCTTTGACTTCAGTATTTTGCAATGGCATCTCCGACGAATATTCTACTTGAGGGGAATCAGAAATTCAATGGCAAAAATTACAATACTTGGAAGCAACGTATGAGATAATCTTTGAATATAGATGTCTTGACAAAATTGTTTTGGGCCAGATTGATTGTCCTACAAATGAATGCAAAGAGCAAGACAAATTTGATGAGCAAAATCGAGAAGCTGTTGTGCTCATCAAACTCTCAGTCACTGATGATCAATTGTCGGAGGTTCCTTCTGGCAAAACAGTTGCAGAAATTTAGAGCCATCTAAAAGGTTTGCATGAAACCTCTAATAAGAGTCATGCGTTGTTCTTGAAGAATATGCTCTTCGTGATCATGATGGATGAACAGGTGTCCTTGCAGGATCATCTCAATAAAATCAAGGACATTCGAGATCAGTTGGAAGCCATTGGACACAAAATGGAAGACATGGTAGTGATCACCCTAAAGAGTCTACCGTCTTCCTATGAGCACTTTGTCGAAATTCTCAACATTGCTTCCACTCACGCTGATTTATCGTTGTCTGATCTCTGCATAATGCCTTTACAGCAAGATCGTTGGAAACAACAATTCGGTAGTGGTACCAATTCATCTTCGAGCACACAAGCTTTCTCAGCTAACTTTGTTCATAACGATAGGCAACTATCAGTTCTCTCAGTCTTCTCAGCAAAATCCCCGCGCTCAATCATCAGAAGGCCCGAAGAAGAAAAATATTCAGTGCAACTACTGCCATAAGTTTGGTCATATGAAGTCGGAGTGTCGTAAATGCTTAACTGCTCAAGCCAAGCAATCTAGTTCACATCCTAAAGCACATGTTGTGGAGCACCCTGAGAAGGGTGAGTCTACCTCTTACGCCTTCATGGCTAAAAGCCTTGCAGATCATGTAAAATCTTCTGCCTAGTATATTGATTCAAGTGCCTCTAGCCACTTCACTCATCGCCAGGAATGGTTTACATATTTTAGGCCATCCTCAAATTCGGTTATTTTTGGAGGGGAAGAATACATTGTTGTCAGAAAGGGCAACATTCTGGGGGGAGGAAACTAATTTTCCTCTATGTGTACTATGTTCCAGGAATGGAATTCAACCTTCTCTCAATGAGTCAAATTATGAGATATTCTCCTTGGCTAGATGTGACCTTCAGTTCACATCAGTGCAGTATCATTGATCAGGAGACTCAATCTATTGTTGTCGTGGGTCTGGAAGATCATGGTCTATTCAAACTCGTTGATTCTGGTGATTTTCGGGAGCTTGCTATAGCAGCCCAGCGCTCCTCTGTCAGTACACTCTGGCATCAACGATATGGGCACTTAAATGTGCACTGTCTTTCTCAGCTTGTTCGAGAAGATCTTGTCAATGGATTGTCGAAGGTTCTGACTCAAAACCTTCGAGTTTGCAAAGCATGTTAGACTAGGAAGCAGCATCTCACTCCTTTTTCAAATGGCAACTCTTGGAGGGCCTCTAAGGCATTATAACTGGTCCATGCTGATATCTGTGGACCTATCCAGGTATTTTTTACTTTTTGTTGATGATTTCAGTCGTAAAATGTGGGTGTATTTCCTTCATCAAAAATCAGAGGTGTTTGTTTTGTTTCAAAAGTTCAAAGCATTTGTAGAAAAAGAGTGGTCAACATATTGTTACTCTTAAAACTAACAATGGGGGAGAATTCTGCTCCTCTGCCTTCTCCCATTTCTGTGAACAAAATGGCATAAAATGCCAATTAACAACACCCTACACCCCTTAGCAAAACAGTGTCGTTGAGCATAGAAACTACACAATTACTGAAATGGTCCTGCTTGAACACAAGAGTGTTCCAAAGAAATTTTGGGCTGAAGCAATCAACACTATAGTCTATCTTCTCAATCACTCTCCTACAGTGGTTGTCAAGAGGCAAACTCCGAAAGACGCCTGGTCAGTCTGTAAGCCCAAAATCAGTCATCTCAAAGTTTTTATCTCCACTACTTTTGTTTGGATCCCTAATGCTAAATGCACCAAGTTAAATGCCAAGAGCCAGAAACTCATGCTAACTGGCTACAGTGACAATCACAAAGCCTACCGACTGGCTTACATCGAGACTAATCGTCTCATCTCTAGTCGTGATATGGTCTTTAACAAGGAATGAGGGTCATTTAAACTCTCTCCTCGGGTTATGGATTCAGAGGATCACTCTCTCAAGACTCAAGACTTGGATGTCCATCTTCCAATAGGACCACTTGAAGGGAGGGCTTCAGCTGAGAAGGCTCCAGCTGTTCCTGTTCCAGCCTCTCCACCAGTTCCTTCTCCTGCATGATCACCCAGACATGCAGCTACACCACCTGATTTTCCTCAGGATTCATCTGATCTTCAGTTTGATGATGATGATCCTGCACTTCTACTCTCTGACCTAAATGATGAGCTAAGATGATTGGTGATCTTCATGATGATGAGCTAATCGAGAGTAGAACTGCTCAGAAGAAGAGCAAACCTTTTGATTTTGTAAATTTTGCTCTCATGGCCAACATTCATAGTGTATGAGCCTCAAACATATACAGAGGCGAAAGGGATACCAGAGTAGATAGAAGCTATGAAGACTAGGCATCATAGTTTGTTGAAAAAAAACACTTGGGTTCTGTCAAATCTTCCTTCAGGAAAGAAAGCCATCGAATGCAAATGGATCTACAAAGTCAAATACAAGGTTGATGATACTTTAGATATGTACAAGGCTCGTCTCGTTGCCAAAGGCTTCTCTCGGCACAAAGAAATTGATTATGAGGAGACCTTTGCTCCGACAGCAAAGATGAGCACCATCAGATTAGTCCCTAGCCATGGCAACTCAGTGTGGCTGGAAGGTCCATCAAATGAATGTCAATAGTGCCTCCTGAATGGTGAGTTACTGGAAGAGGTTTATATGATGCAACCTCCTGGATTCAAGGTTGTTGGTAAAGAACACCAGGTACTCAAACTGGTGAAAGCACTCTATGGCCTCAAACACGCTCCTCGGGCATGGTACATGAAAATTGATAAGTACCTCACAGATTAGGGATTCCAAAAGAGTCCTAACTCAAATCTGTATGTCAAGACCACTGGAAGTGACATCATCCTCCTAGTTATTTACGTTGATGATCTGATAATTACTGGCAATTCAACATCTTTGAATCAAGAAATCAAACAGAATTTATGTCAGTCTTTTGACATGACCGACTTTGGGCTTCTGCACTACTATCTAGGTGTCAAGGTTTGGCAGCAGTCTCATGGTATCTTCATCTCTCAGTCTAAGTATGCAAGGGCTCTGCTAGACAAATTCAGAATGCAGGAGTGCAAACCTACGTCCATGTAATGTCCCCTGTCAGATTTCTTGGTAGTTTTGAAATAATGTTCTTATAACTCCAATTGCAATGAGACTTCTTCCTATTCGGACCTTTATTCTTACTAGTTATCTTCATACTATGCACAATTAGATGGTCAGCAATCCTTGCATAAATCTTGAATCTTGATTTATGGAAGGATTCCAAATATACTGAAATGTATTGAGGATACTATAATTGCAATATATGTAGAATGAGAGGTTTATCTTGATATCAATGTATTGATCAAATAGATGCTCAATGTAAATGTTAATGATGCCTTATAGTGTGAGAGCAATATATAATCCCAATTGGTGTGTTAATTGATTGTTTGCCAATGTGATGCACTGCTGATTGTATATAATTTGTAAATCCCAAACTGATATATTATTTTCCTTCCCTGTTACTAAAGATGTTGTATGTTCAGTGTTGTGTATGAAATATAGAAAGGATATCCTAATGTATACCCCTTATATTGTGTTTGTACTGACTGTATATATATATACATTTTCTGATTGTATTCTTTATTGAATGCCCATCGGATGATTATTTATGATGACTATATTCCAAGTCTCCTTTTTGGTGTTCAGTCCCTGCTTGCTGAAAGTGTATTGAATGTATATTTGTTTGGAAAGGAGTATGTTGACATGATTGTTAAGGACCCTTAACACAGGGACTGGATGATGTATGTTTTATTGCTGATGTCCCTGCCCCTCCCTTCCCTTATGCCTCCTTCCTTTCATCGTTATAAATACATTCCTATGTGAACGGTTGCATCCTAACTGTGATTGACTCCGTGTCTCTTCACTAGTAATCACTGATTACTATCTTGCTTATCCATCGTAATAAAACAACGGCCATCAAATCAGCCATTCGAGAGCCTTGTCAGCTATAACAACCGCTTGTTTAATGCTCATCGATGGTTTTGTCTTTGACTGGGCATAATTACTATTAAGTCGCTATCGTCAACTTCATAATATGCCGACTAGTTAAGTATCAGTGTTTGCACTTGCTTAGTTATCGCTCTAATCATGATCGACTAATACGATAAATTTTATTACTATCGGTTCATGCCTTTGTCGACTATAAGCACATTCGATAATAATCATTGATGACCAGTGACCGTTGTTATATGATTTTGTTGTTGACATTGGATGCCTTGTTTTAGTCTTTTTCCCCTTGATGATCGATATGGAATCTCCTCTTAGTGAATACGAATATTCAATCTATATTATTATGTGGTATTTTATATAGGAACTTTAATATTCATTAATAATATGTGGAAATTTAACATTTGTATTAACAATTTCTCATAAATATATTAATATGAGTTTTTACCACCATTTAATCGAGGGTCATCACAAGGTCGTGACAGACCTTGGTCACAACTCTTAGTCGCTGCCCTATATTTTATGAATAATATGTTTCAAGTTTAATATATAAATATTATGATAACACAATATATGATAAATTATATTATGTTATGAATATATATATGTCTTATTAATTTGATATTTTATTATTATTTATAAAATTATTATTATTTAGTCATATTGTAGTTATAAATTATTATTATTTATTTATTTTATTCACTAATTTATATTATATTTATATTATTATTTTACATTAATAAATAATAGATCATTATTATTTTTAGATTGTTAATTATTATTATATTAATAATATATTATATCATATTAATTAATAATAAATTATATTATAATTTATTATTATTTCTTCGTTCATTACTTTATCTTTTTATTATTTATTATTAAATCTTATTCTCGAAGTGGGGACAAATGTTTTTATATATATATATATATATATATATATATATATATATATATATACACACAGACACAGTCAGTACAAACACAATATAAGGGGTATACATTAGGATATCCTTTCTATATTTCATACACAACACTGAACATACAACATCGTTAGTTAACAGGGAAGGAAAATAATATATCAGTTTGGAATTTACAAATTATATACAATCAGCAGTGCATCACATTGGCAAACAATCAATTAACACACCAATTGGGATTATATATTGTTCTCACATTATAAGGCATCATTAACATTTACATTGAGCATCTATTTGATCAATACATTGATATAAAGATAAACCTCTCATTCTACATCTATTGCAATTATAGTACCGTCAGTATATTCCAGTATATTTGGAATCCTTCCATAAATCAAGATTTATGCAAGGATTGTTGACCATCTAATTGTGCATAGTATCAAGATAACTAGTAAGAATAAAGGTCTGAATAGGAATAAGTCTCATTACAATTGGAGTTATAAGAACATTATTCCGAAACTACAAAGAAATCTGACAGAGGATATTACAGTGGCATCAGAGCATGATCCTGCCATCCTGCTGGGTAAAAGATAAACATGGAATCATCGAATAAGAGAGCAAATATATATATATATATATATAAAACAACAACACCAGAAACAATAAAAGTCAGCATTAGCATGAATCTTGTATTCATTTCCAAGCTATGATTGAAGGAAGAGAGCCTTATTTAAATCTCCCAAGGAGTAACAATTCGAGGGTTGATATAATCCTTATTGTCAAATTGAGATTGATATAAGCTTAGGAGGTGGATAAAATCTTTCGTAAGCCAGTATATACTGATGACCACAAATGTAAATTTGATTAAGCCTTTGAAAGAGGATGTCTCTTCCAAGAAGAGGAAAGCGTCATATACTGACCATCCTAAAGGCCTTGGATAGAGAATGTCTCTTCCAAGAAGAGGAATGGGTCACTTATTGACCAGCCTAAGAGCCTTGAATAGGGAATGTCCCTACCAAGAAGAGGAATGGGTCATTTATTGACCAACCTAAGAGCCTTGGATAGGGAATGTCCCTACCAAGAAGAGGAATGGGTCAATTATTGACCAGCCTAAGAGCCTTGAATAGGGAATGTCCCTACCAAGAAGAGGAATGGGTCATTTATTGACCAGCCTAAGAGCCTTGGATAGGGAATGTCCCTACCAAGAAGAGGAATGGGTCAATTATTGACCAGCCTAAGAGCCCTGAATAGGGAATCTCCCTACCAAGAAGAGGAATGGACCTAATAAAGGTCAGCCTTTAAGCCCTGAGTGATGTGTTCCAGTGGACGACGGCAAGATTTGGCCAAAGGACCACATAGGGTCCTTATCAAAGGTCATGAGCCCAACCTGACAGACGTCGCTCAAGAAGTCCCTAGGGATGCGCTCCAGAGAACGACGGCAAGATTTAACTAGAGGACCGCAAACGGGTCCTTATCAAAGGTTATGAGCCTGACCTGGCAAACTTCACTTGGGAGGCCCTAAGGGATGCGCTCTAGAGGACGACAACAAGATTTAACCAGAGGACCGCAAAGGGTCCTTATCAAAGGTTATGAGCCCAACCTGGCAAACTTCTCTTAGGGAGGGTTACGGATTCCTAAGGGATGCGCTCCAGATGTCAACGATAAGATTTAACCGAAGGACCGCAAAAGGATCCTTATCAAAGGTTATGAGCCCGACCTAGCAAGCTTCTCTTAGGGAGTGTTAAGAATTGGATAGACAACTTGTTAGACTCTTAAATTATGTTATATGTCTACAATTTGTTTTCCCTCTAACAACTCTTTGCAGGTTCCTAAAGGGAATCCAAAGAGCCGAAATATCCTTGGTGGAGGGCATTTGCTATAAATGTCGAGATTCCTAAAGGGAATCCAGTGATCAAAGACATTCTTGAGTATGCATCAAGGAGTAAAGCAATACTTAACAAAGGAAAATGAAAGTGTTGTAGCAGATCAAGATAAGTTCTATTTGTTGAATTTTAAATTGAATATCATGGTAAGTTTATATTAGTAACTATATTGCGATTCTAATCTCGAACTTGAAATTGTTGTTTCAGGACTAAAAATGGTACATCAATCATATCATAAGGAGAAGCCATTTAATTGCTTGACAACAAGCAATTTTGGGAAGGGCGGACTGTAATGTCCCCACTTCGAGAATAAGATCTAATAATAAAATAAGTAATGAACGAATAAATAAAAATATATTATATTATAATTTATTATTAATTAATATGATATAATATATTATTAATATAATAATAATTAAGAATCTAAAAATAACATTACTCTTATTTATTAATGTAATAAAAATAATAATATAAATATAATAAAAATTAGTGAATAAAATAAATAATAATAATTTATAACTACAATATGACTAAATAATAATAATTATATAAATAATAATAAAATATCAAATTAATAAGATATATATATAAATAATATAATATAATTTATCATATATTATATTATCATAATATTTATATATTAAACTTGAAACATATTATTCATAAAATATAGGGCAGCGACTAAGAGTCGTGACCAAGGTCAGTCACGACCTTGTGATGACCCTCGATTAAATGGTGGTAAAAACTCATATTAATATATTTATGAGAAATTGTTAATACAAATGTTAATTTTCCACATATTATTAATGAATATTAAAGTTCCTATATAAATACCACAATAATATAGATTGAATATTCATATTCACTAAGAGGAGATTCCATATCGATCATCAAGGGGAAAAAGACTAAAACAAGGCATCCACTGTCAACAACAAAATCATATAACAACAGTCACTGGTCATCAATGATTATTATGGAATGTGCTTATAGTCAACTAAGGCATGAACCGATAGTAATAAAATTTATCGTATTAGTCGATCATGATTAGAGAGATAACTAAGCAAGTGCAAACACTGAAACTTAACTAGTCGGCATATTATGAAGTTGACGATAGCGACTAAACATTAATTATGCCAAGGCAAAGATAAAGCCATCGATGAGCATTAAACAAGTGGTTGTTATAGCTGTCAAGGCTCTCGAACGGCTGATTAGATGTCCGTTGTTTTATTACGATGGATAAGCAAGATAGTAATCGGTGATTACTAGTGAAGAGATACGGAGTCAATAACAGTTAGGATGCAACCGTTCACATAGGAATGTATTTATAACAATGAAAGGAAGGAGGCATAAGGGAAGGGAGGAGCAGGAACATCAGCAATAAAACATACATCATCCAGTCCCCGTGATAAGGGTCCTTAACAATCACGTCAACATACTCCTTTCCAAACAAATACACATTCAATACACTTTCAGCAAGCAGGGACCGAACACCAAAAAGGAGACTTGGAATATAGTCAGCATAAATAATCATCCAATGGGCATTCAATAAAGAATACAATCAGAAAATGTATATATATATATATATACAGTCAGTACAAACACAATATAAGGGGTATACATTAGGATATCCTTTCTACATTTCATTCACAACACTGAACATACAACATCTTTAGTAACAGGGAAGGAAAATAATATATCAGTTTGGCATTTACAAATTATATACAATCAGCAGTGCATCACATTGGCAAACAATCAATTAACACACCAATTGGGATTATTTATTGCTCTCACATTATAAGGCATCATTAACATTTACATTGAGCATCTATTTGATCAATACATTGATATCAAGATAAACCTCTCTTTCTACATATATTGCAATTATAGTATCCTCAATATATTTCAGTATATTTGGAATCCTTCCATAAATCAAGATTTAAGCAAGGATTGTTGACCATCTAATTGTGCATAGTATCAAGATAACTAGTAAGAATAAAGGTCTGAATAGGAAGAAGTCTCATTGAAATTGGAGTTATAAGAACATTATTCCGAAACTACCAAGAAATCTGACAGGGGACATTACAGTCCACACCTATGGAGTTTGGCCTGAAGTTGTCTGCCAAATCTGGTTCTCCAGTTGAGAAAGAATATGCATTCCGGCAACTAGTGAGCAATTTAATCTATCTCACTGCCACTAGACCTGATCTGAGTTTTTTAGTGAGTAACATATCACGCTTCATGACAGCTCCTACTTCAGAACATTGGGCTGCAGCGAAGCATATCTTGCGCTATGTCAAGGGCACTTCCGACTTTGGTATCTTCTATGGACATACCAAAGATTCCTGACTCGTCGGATACACAAATTCAGATTGGGGAGGCTCTGCTGATGAGAGAAAGTCCACCTTTGGGTATATGTTAAGTTTGGGCACAGGTGCTATCACTTGGACCAGTAAGAAGCAATTGGTTGTATCTCTTTACTCGACAGAAGCTGAATATCGAGGAATGGTCAAAGCAACTTGTGAGGCAGTTTGGCTTCGAAGGATGCTTTCAGACATACAGATGTCTCAGGCAGCCCCTTCATCCCTCTTTTGTGACAATCAAGGGGTGCTCAAACTCGCTAAAAATCCAATCTTCCATGAGCAAACCAAGAATATTGAACTTCATTATCACTTCATTCGCCAACTCGTTGAAGATGGATCCGTAGATTTGCAGTATGTTCCTACAGCGGACCAGACTATCGATATTCTCACCAAGTCCCTACTTCTAGAGAAAAAATTTAAGTTCAAGGGGCTCCTTGGTGTTGTAGACTGATTGACCATTAAGGGGGGGTATTAAAATAATATCTCCTTAATATCCTATTCACTATTATTTTAATGGTCAATAATGTAAATCTTGCAAATATTAGAATGTTTCTACTATTGTAGGTATTCTTTCATTATTAGGATGTTTCTACTAACAACGATTGTTTCATAATAGAAACATCATCTTTGTAATCTATAAATGAGCATTTTGCTCATTCATTAATTCATCTAACAATTTACCAATTACTTTGTAATATTCTCATATAATGAAAGGTTATTGACTTATAAAGAACTATTTACATCTCATTATATTTCCTTCTACCAGTATGTTTCCTCTACTTCAACATTATATATTTTAAGATTTGTCAGTCCTGTTTTGGAGGCATTTCATTAAAGTGTAAATGGACAAGACCAAAACAACTGTAATGCCCTTGCTAGACGAAAATCTAATGGTACTAAACCTCGGAAGACATTCCTTTGCCGTGTTGGCATTCATGTATTCAAAATTGATGGTAGGGTGGTCATGTGTCCACAAGGGGGTTCACCTCTTGGTGCTTGAATGGGACGAAAGCCTCACACTCAACACTGGTATGCGTCATTCACTAACAATCACCCTGCAAAGAACAATACAAGAGTCAAAGGTCAAATGAAATACAACAGCAGTAAAAGAAATAAAACATCTGGCAAAAGTGGTAAAGCAATTCGACTGACTAAATGGAACTTAGAAACACTGTGGATAAAAATGAAGATTAGAAGGGATGCCAATTATGTCCATGACTGGATTGCAAGCACTGGGCATAGACTTTTGTAAACTATGAGTAGATAGATAGACCAGTTTTACAGTCAACAGCCATGGTTGATACAGAAGACCACCACATTCACTAGCCATACTCCACACCGTTGCCAGGAAGGAAGCATATAAAAAGAAGCCACAAATATGCTGGACTATAGATATTATGAGTACAGCTAAACATTGCTATATCGTATACCTCAACCAGATGATGGGGCAAGGGCAACCACAAGTCCACAAGGGGTACAATGTCCCCTATCTGTAATCACTACTTTTCTTAACAAGACTTGTTTCCCATTATTGTTGTTAATTTCCAATATGATATTCTATAGGACTTCAATTCAAACAATAATAATGAACGATTAATTCAAGGACAAATAATCACAAGTGAATTAACTTGACTTATTTCAAAGGAGAACAATATACAACAATGGAAATGTATCTTACTCAACCAAGTGCAATGTCGATTCCAAACTAGGAAAGACCATACTCCGGTGATCTCCATAAATAACATCGACTAATATACATTTTTGTATAGTTTGATCTCCGTCGCTTGCAGACATAGCTACAAACAATGTAATTGTACTCACCAAGTTACTAACTCTTAAATTATGTATCTTGACCCAATACAAACAAAGTGGCATTGTGATGAAATATTTGTGCCAAGAATAGTAATCTACCCATGACAATACTTATTGCTATTTCATATGATAATGATTTAGACCAAAAAAATTTAGACAAGTCTTTGATTAAGGGTTTGTGCCACGTCTAATGTGATAGAAGATTCATAGCACGAATCGTTAATCAACCCAATGGCTTGTTCTGCTCAATTCTACAACATCATAAATCTGCCAGATACACCTGCTAGTAAGGCCCACATAATTTCTTGTGATTCAATATAGATACACTTGCTGGTCGGACACTTTCAAGTAGGAGATACTCTTGTGCGCACACCGCCCAAGGATCACACGCTCATGTCTATTAAGTGCGAATGTAGAAGTGGAATGCTTTGGTTTCCTTATGAAAAGTGATGGATATCGAGTTTACTACTTTCAATGAACATCCAGAATTAAGACGTTTGCACTAAATTTGGAAATACTATGAAATACGAATCATATCTCTTTCTGACATTCCATATAATCCACCCCCTCCATTCACAACACATGCAAGGCTTCCTTATATCATTGAATTTGGAGGGATGAGTTACCTTACAAAGACGTGACTTATGCATGTTTAATATCAATCCCTTTACTAATCGCAACCCTTCATGTTGCCTTCATTCATAAGGGGTGTTGAATAATGTAATTGGTGATAGCTAACAATATTACTCTCTTTAAAAAATTGGTTTGCTACTATACTTTATGGTATTGATGTGTTTTGCCTATCAATGTTGGTTATCATATTGCATCCTCCTGGCCTAGTAATTATATATTAACCGCTGACATCCATATTGATCGATGTGCATATTAAGTGCTCCCTGATTGCGTGTATACTTTCACCACCACCAACAATCTTGGTTATTAAATCACAAATCCTTCTTCAATGTGAACACAGATGATGACCCCGCTCTTCTCAAAATGACAATCGAACCTTATATTGGTCAAGTCTCTGTATAATATAATCTTGCATAATTATGGACAATCTTGGTTATTAAATCACTATTCTTTCTCCAATGTGAACACAGTTGATGACCCATTCTTCTTCAGATGACAATCGAATTGTTATACCCTTCCCAATGACTAATGTGGTAAGTTGATTGTTTATATTCTCGTATATATCGTCCTGAATGATTATAAATTTAATCAAGTGATTAATTGGAATATATAAATTGATATATATTTACATAATATATATTAGTGTGTAGAAGTATTATTATGAGAAATAATTAATGATCATGCTTATATACAACATCTCCTATCTATTTGTGGATATATATTATATAAATATTGAAGGTGTCAGTCATTATGGCGAGAGGAACCGTTTCCATTGTTATTTCTTTCCTTAGACATTGAGCTACCTCTCAACAAGGGATTTTGGTAATAGGCGTTCCTTCAAAACCGATGTACATAATAACCCAATTTTGGTAATTGCAGCTATGGCAGAACCAATTACGTCCATAAATGTAATATTTGGTAACGCCTCCATTGCATGGGATAGTGGTATAGGATTTTATTATCTGAGAGACAGATAATGATAGGGGAAAGACCGTCAAATACATATGTGCAATGCTTTTTCGAGGGGAATATTGGGGGTTATCAATTATATTTGCAGCATGCTCCTTATCGGATTTTATTTGCAAGATACTGTCTCTATAAGTGTTCAGTCTACATAAAAATGGAGAACGGGTCAGTACCATTAGAGTATACTCTTGGAATTACTGGTTAACGCCAAACAGATTTGCTGGTGTATTTGTACCGATTAGGTCATTCTAAAGCTGTCTTCATCCATATTTGATCATAATTTCATCAGTCATCGGGCGACTACTGTAGTATTTTATCGAGTATTTCCATTTCGTTCCAGACATAGTTCGTGGAGAATATATGGTGGGAGAAGTGGCTCACAAGAGAATACTCATGAAGCATGTCGAACCTTGCCTATTGATGCGCCTTCTGATCAATTCTCGGAGGGGAGGGCCATGCATATCATCTGCTTTACACTAAGGAATATGTTGAATTGTTGAGTTCTTGTTTGCTTAGAAAGAGAAATTATGTATGTGCTGATGTAGAATAAAGTTTAAATTTGCTAGTGATAGGAAGGTCCTTGGAAATTTGATATATATATATGGATGTTTTCTTGACCATTTTGAGAAGACCATTCTACATTGATGTATGGATTATAAAAGTGATTACCATCAATGCCATTGATCATGATGAGTTGTGATGAATATTTTGGTGGTTTGAGAACAGTGCTCATGTTTTCTTTAAGTTATATGTCGATGATTATATACATATTTAAGATTTATTGTTGTACTAACCCTGCTAACGTCTTGATTACTACTATGATTATGCTATTGCGTTAATGTTGATCTTGTTTAGTGTGCTTGTATGAAGAGGGACAAAGTCGTAGTTACTCACTTGTGAGGCTCACACGATATCTCAAACCCCTTCATTTCCTGTCACTGATTGCCATGATATATCTATATATGCATATGCTTGTCTTTGTGATGCAAGTTTGCAGGTACCAAGCATCGACTCCCCTAAATTGGCAGGACAGAGCATGCCTTTACTCGATGGAAGTTGTTGATGGAGATAGCATAAGGCCCAATCAATTTGACCTAGCCCTAGCCATCATCCTACGTCCGAGTGATTATGACTTATGTTACTGATTCGGGTTGTCGGGTAGACATCACCGAATCCTTCTTAATCCCCTGTGTATGCTTGGTATGTGAGGATGTTATTTGTCTTTTTGCTTGCTTGATGCCTTTTGATCATTACATCTATGTCGAGTTGGTGGTAGTATATTATGCTTATGTGATCTTGTTGTTATTCGACCTTTGGTCATCTTGTGTTCTTTTGTGCTTGATTTCTTCTTATCTCGATATGATGTCTAATTATAGGCTATCGAAATATTATTATTACTATCTGAATAAATATGATGTGTGATATGCGACTTCCAGGAGTAAGTAGAGTTCAAGGGAAGGAGGATGTAATACCCTTCCCAATGACTAATGTGGTAAGTTGATTGTTTATATTCTCGTATATATATCATCCTGAAAGATTATAAATTCAATCAAGTGATTAATTGGAATGTATACATTGATATATATTTATATAATAAATATTAGCTAGGATGCCGGTTCGGGTTCGAATTCGGGTTCGAGTTCGAAGAACCGGTTCGCCGGTTCGACAAAATTTTGAAAAAGGGGTTTTTGGGTTCGGGTTCGTTTTTTCAAAAATATGTAAATTTA
>MU225783.1:1218381-1253637 GCA_018584345.1 Thuja plicata
AAGCAAACAAAAGTCTTTAAACTCACCTTTTTAGGGCTGTGGATGCCAAATTTTTATAAATTTTGGCATAAAAACCCGTTTTCCCTAAAACCGCGCCCGGAATTCATTGCAAATTCGACCCAAATTCGTTTTTTTTCACCAAATTCGCCCGGGTTCGAACCATGCCAACCCGGGTTCGAATTTGGCCTGTTAAAAACCGGACCCTGCCCTGCCAGTTCGGACCCACAGTCGAACCGGACCCGGACCACGAACTGGTTCGAATTTGTCCGGGTCCGGGGGGGTCCAAGGCCGAACCCGGTATCCTAGAATATTAGTGTGTAAAAGTATTATTATGAGTTAATAATTAATGATCATGCTTATATACAATATCTCCTATTTATTTGTGGATATATATTATATAAATATTGTTGGTATCAGTCATTATGGCGGGACAAACCGTTTCCATTGGTCTTTCTTTCTTTAAACATCTAGCTACCTCTTAACAAGGGATTTTGGCAATAGGCATTCCTTCAAAACAAGTGTACATAAGAGCCCAATTTTGGTAACTGCATCACTTGCAGCTATGGCAGAACCATTACGTCCATAAATGTAATGTAACACCTCGCTGTCAGTGAAGTTATAATATTTGGTAATGCCTCCATTGCATGGGATAGTGGTACAAGATTTTATAATCTGAGAGACAGATAATGATAGGGAGATAGACCGATAAATACTTATGTGCAATGCTTTTTAGGGGGGGATACTAGGGATAATCAATTATATTTGCAGCATGCTCCTTATCAGATTTTCTTTTCAAGATATTGACTCTGCTAGTGTTCAGTCTACAAAACAATGGAGAACGGGTCGGTACCATTAGAGTGTACTCTTGGAATTACTGGTTAACGCCGAACAGATTTGCTGGTGTATTTGTAACAATTAGGTCATTTTGAAGCCATCTTCATCCATATTTGATCGTAATTTCATTAGTCATCGGGCGATTGTTGTAGTATTTTATCGAGTATTTCCACTTCATTCTAAACATAGTTCGTGGAGAATATATGGTGGGAAAAGTGGCTCACAGGAGAATACTCATGAAGCATGGCGAACCCTTGCCCACTGATGTGCCTTCTAATCAATTCTTGGAGGGGAAGGCCATGCAACACCTCTACCGCCTCACTCAAGACATTGGCATTCGACAGGAGGGGAGCCCAGGCCTCAACTAAGTTGTTGTCTACATCCGCGACTAGGTCCTCCAACCGACGACACATGCCTCCTCCAACGTTAAGTATTTCAAAACTGCACTTGATCTTTTTCTGCTTATCGAACTCGATTGATTGCTATTAAAGATTTTAGATTTCAACAATGAGATATAGTATCATGCATCTTGATACCACTTCAATGCTTGACTTGTGAAGAAGGGAATTGTTGTGGGTGTAATATTCTACAATGTTGGTGGTAAAGTGATCATTTTTTATGGAGTTAAACTGAAGGCCTTCCACTAGCAATGGACATTGACTCTGGAATTGCTTTTTTTGTACAGGGGACAAATGTTCTAATGTTGTAGGAAAGTAAAGAAGATAGGTTTCAACAGCATTATCGAGAGCTTAATAGGTAGCAAATTGGATTAGTCCAGTTGGTTGATTGCCTCTTGTTATTGGGTACTAAATTTTCAACATCGTCTTTGAGGGATTAATGGCTTGCATATTGGTAACTTATCTTGTTGAGTAGTAATATTGCTATCAGGATTCAACTGTGTAGTTTTTGAGTCAAACTCATTGACCCATGTTTCATGAGTAGTGGTTTACAAGAACCCATCTCTCATGAGAATGAATGGAACACTTAGAACTCATTACATCTAGGTGATTGTTGTAGAGTTGAAGCATTGGGCCTTTCCGGAATGGCTCCATACCAGTACTCCAACTCAAGGGCGCCCATTTAGCTTCCCACCCCATTTGCATTGATTCTTGTTGATTTATTACCTTTCACTAATGGGAACAAACCCAAGAGGCTACTGAGATCTGAATTGATTTGCTAAGCTGCCTTGCGAATGTTACTATAGTCTTGGTCTCAAAATTCTAAGACTATAGTAACTAGATTTCAGAGGATGTGAACTACGAATTATGATTTAATTGTAAGGGCAGCATCACATTATTTAATTAAGGAAATGGAATGGCTTAAATGTTAAAATAGAACTAGAAAATTAGCAGAAAGAAAAAGGGCTCAAACAAAACTGATAAAACAGATAGCACAAGTTTTACCCTGGAAAAAACCCTCCTCGCCGAGGGAAACAACCCAGCCCACAAAAGTCGTATGATCTTTATTAAAGTTCAATACAAATTACAATAACTTGCTCATAATGGACTTCTCAGCTGAGACAGTCAAAACATCTCTATAATCTTGCACACAAAGGCCCTCAAATATCATGCAATGATCATAACCCGCAATACAAATAACAGAGATAAATTGCCTTACATAGAAGATACGTTCAAATGAAACACGGCTCACTCACTGAGCGAATATGAAATGAGTGTGAATCTATAGATGCTTGGGCTGAAGGCATACCTGCTGAATATGCTAAACGAAAGAAATGCAAAGACAAAGGTACTTTCTTTGCGATGCCTCTTAACCTGTTACTATCTTATTATCACGCTATAGAAAGCAGGACTTAGCAAAGATGATGAAAAACTGCTCAACAAGGAAAGCGCCCGATAAGAATATGCGCCAAGGGAGGTGACGCTTCACCTTACTTGACGTTCCACCAAGTAGGTTGAAGCGCCATCACCTTGACGGTTACAAAAGGGGAGATGTTGAAACTTGATACAACAACAACAGCTATCTCAATAAGACCATATGCCAACAAAGATGATACAATCAAATGCAGAACCGATAATAACTAACCGGTACAAAACGGATAGTAAATAAATGAACATGATATATGATACGAAACACAACCCGTAAGAGAGCATGATTGTCGTTGGTAGTTAAGCACACAATCACCAAAGACAATGATGTAAAATGTAAAAGTCTACAATAGGCACAGATATGCGGATAAGCAACAGCAAAATAGATCACCAAAAGAACAAAGAAGACAGTAGCAAGGAAATTGCGGTTGAAGTCTCTGTCGCAGCTATATAACTTCAACACTCCCTCTTAGCAAGAGAGACTTTTAGAGAAATCCACCTGGACAAATACACTCAGCTGCAAAATGATCAACAACAATAACATCAATAAATAATCTCAATATATTTCAAACTTAGTTATCTCCATACAAAGGAATTCACCATAGCTAATCCTAGAGGGTGAAAATGAAAATAACATAAACATCCACCATAGCTGCTCCTAGAGGGTGGATTCATAACATATAAAATATAATCAAAATTATCCATCATAGCCATTAATAGAGGAAGAATTTAGGATCACAAAAGGAGTCACGGGATTCACACACATGATTTCCATCATGGCTGCTCCCAGAGTGTGAATCAAGGGCTTTCACCTCAAACTTCACCCAAAGAAGAATGCATTATCACCTTGCCTACTCGCAGAGGATGATTCCACCATGCCTACTTGCAGAGAGTGGATCAAGGACTTACACCTCAAACTTCTCCTAGAGAAGAATGCTTAACCACCTTGCCTACTCGCAGAGGGTGGAACAAGGGCTTTCACCTCAAACTTCTCCCAGAGAAGAATGCATATAAGTAAGGGAATACTCTGGTTGACACACTTTCTCAATCAGAGCATCATTCTCCACTAAACCAAGCTTTTCTCGAAAATAATAAAACTTCACTCTAGGAAGTGGTTTGGTGAGAATGTCCGCAGTCTGCTCCTCTGTAGGGATGTACTTTAGTTCAACTGCATTTCTTTGAACCATATCTCTTAAGTAATGAAACTTGATCTCCACATATTTGGACCTGTCATGAAACACTGGATTAACCGAAAGCTTTATACAGCTTTGGTTATCATACATGATCACTGAAGGTTCAAAGGTTTCCCAAACAACCCTGCAAGTAATTTACGAAGCCATACAGCTTCCTTTGCAGCCATACAGGCTGCAACATATTCTGCTTCAGCTATGCTTTGAGCCACACAAGACTGTTTCCTGCTGCACCAGGAAACCATGGCAGAACCAAGGTTGAAACAACTACCTGAAGTGCTCTTTCTATCAGATACACAACCTGCCCAATCAGAATCAGAAAACCCTTGTAACTTCAGCTTAATGCAAGAAGAGTATTTCAGCCCATATCCAATTGTACCACGAATATATCTCAATATATGTTTGGCTGCCACAAGGTGGATTTGTCGTGGTTCACACATGAACTAACTTAATGTATTGACAGCATAACATATATCAGGTCTTGTGTTAACCAAATAAAGAACCAATGAGTTGCCTGTACATAGTAGGATCAACCAAATCTGAATTTACTGAATCATCATGAAACTTTTTCAGATTCACTTCCATGGGAGTCACCATGGATTTACAGTCTAACATGCCAAATCTCTATAAAACATCAATAGCATACCTTCCTTGACTTAAAATGATATCACTTGAGTTTTTCCATACCTCAAGGCCAAGAAAATAATGCAGCATCCCAAGGTCTTTCATCTCAAATTCTGGAGTTAGATACTTCTTGCATGTGATGATGAGATCATCATTACCTGTGAGAAATAAAATCATCTATGTACAAGACCAAAATTTGAATTTTATCATCATGAACCTTGAAGTATAAATTAGGATCAGCATCATTCTTTTGAAAGTATAAGCTCAAAAGATACTTGTCATTTCTCTCATACCAAGCACGTGAAGCTTTCTCTCATACCAAGCACGTGAAGCTTGTTTGAGTCCATACAATGCCTTTTTCAACTTACACACATGAGACTCTTTGCCATGGATGATGAATCCTTCTAGCTGCTCTAAATAAACTTCCTCTTCAATGACTACATTCAAGAATGATGTTTTCACATCCATCTGGTGAAGTTTCCAGCCCTTCATTGCAACAATGGCTATAATGCTTCTGATGGAGGTGTAGCGAGCCACCGGTGCAAAGGTTTCATCATAGTCTATGCCTTCCTTTTGGGAAAACCCTCTAGCTACAAATCTGGCCTTGTACTTGTCTATACTTCCATCAACTGCATGTTTAAACTTGAATAACCATTTAGATGAAACAACTAACTTGCCTTGTGGTTTAGGGACAATGTCTCATACATCATTTTTCATGATGGATTGGTATTCTTCCATCATGGCATCTTTCCACACTTGATGTTTGGAAGCTTCCTCAATATTAGGAGGTTCAGAACCAAGTATGTGACTCATTAATGCAACGTAACCAGCAAACTTATGAGGCTGTTTGCTTTCTCTAAAGGTCCCTCGAGGGGCTGCGAAAGGTTCAGCTTCTTCCACAATGTTCCTAGCCCGTAAGGGTCTTTTCTTATTGGAGGAAGAAGAGTTGGGACCTATCGGAACAACTGGATCAGGTAGTGAAGTAGGATCATCGGAATCTTCATTCTCCCTCTGAATCTCTAAAGGAGGATCCAGATCAGCCAGGACAAGATCTTGTGGGAGCCCAAGATCCTCTTCATCATTTAAAATGTTAGATTCTTTGGGGGACTTGCAAGCTATATCTCCATCAAAAATGACATCCCTACTGATTTCAATTTGCCTTTGACCAGGTACGTAAATTTTGAAAGCTTTAGAAGAATCGTTGTATCTAACAAAAATTCCTTTCTTACCTGAAGGTTCTAACTTGGACCTTTTCTCCTTTGGGATGTGGATGAAGACTGGGCATCCAAAAATTCTGAAGTAACTAATGTCTGGTTTTGATCCTAAGAAAGCTTGTTAAGGAGACATGTTCCCAAGAATCTGATGAGGGCTTCGATTTTGAATGTGGACAGTTGTACTGCACGCTTCTACCCATAGGAAAGTAGGAAGATTCTAGTCATGGATCATAGCTTTTGCTGCCTCAACAACAGTCCTATTCTTTCTTTCAGCCACGCCATTTTGTTGAGGGTTATAGGGAACGCAAAGCTCCCTCTTGATCCCAGCTTCAACACAAAAATTATGAAAAACTCCAAAAACAAATTCTCCACCATTATCAGATCTCAAAATCTTGATCTTTTTGTCAGAAAGATTTTCAACCAAGGCTTTGAATGCCTTAAAACAAGACAGCACTTCATCTGATTCCTTAGAATTAAGAAAGTAGATCCAACATTTACGAGAGAAGTCATCAATAAAAGTAATATAATACGAGAAACCACTAAGAGAAGCAACAGACATGGGGCCACATAAATCTGAATGAATTAATTCTAGAATTTCTTTAGCTCTAGATTCACTACTATGAAAAGTGCTCTTAGTGTTCTTACCCAGAGTGCATCCCTTGCAAATTCCTTCATGGTCTTGATTCAACTTTGGAAGACCAATGACAACTTTATCCATAGAGGCTAAGGTTTTGAAATTTAAATGTCCAAACCTCTTGTGCCAGAGAATATTAAGATTTGAGGAAGAATGAGCAAGAGCTTGAATGGGACAGGCTGAAAGCTTGTAAAGACTATCATGACGAACTCCAATCTCACTGGCTGAAAGAAAATTTGAGTTCTTCCGTGCAAGGACTTTACCATCAACAAAAGAGACATGATATCCTTTGTCTTCTAGAGCTGAAATAGATATCAGATTTCTCTTTATGCTAGGAACAAAGAGAACATCACTTAAGTGAAGAGAAATGCCTGAGTCAAGTTGGTAAGAAGTGGAACCAGCTCCCTTAACTGAATAGCTTGTATCATCTCCAATGATAACTTGAAGATGTGAGTCCTTTTCCTTTAAATTGAAAAGATGATCACGGTAACCAGTGATGTGACGTGAAGCTCCACTGTCAATCAGCCAGGTATCACTGTTCGTGGGAATATTACTAGATAGAGTAGAGATAAAACAAAATCCCTCAGGGTCATTGCATGATTCCTTTTTAGGAGAAGAGAACTCAACAAGGGCAGCAGAGGCTTGAGGCTTTGGCCTTAAGGTGTCTCTAGCGTAGTGACCAAACTTATCACATCTGAAGCACTGAACTTTTGAAATGTCAATTTTCTTTCTTTTGAGGGAAGGGGCTGAACCTGCACCTTTATCTCTAAATCACTTGAAATATCCTTTCTTTCCTTTACCTTTAGAGGTGTGGGCAGCCAGCACTTGATCATCTTCATGATGATTTTTGCGACCATTTCGTCTAGCTTCAAGTCTGCATTCTTCTTGAATGCAATCAGCTCTCAATCTGTCAAATTTAGGGAGGTCATCTCTTCCACTGATACCTTGAATGAATGATTCCCAAGAGTAGGGAAGTCCATTCATGGCAAGCATAACTAAGTCCTTGTCTGGGATAGAATCACCAATAACACTTAGCTGATCTTTGAGTTCTGTGATCTTCGTAAAGTAGAATACTACTAATTCTCCTCGAGCCATCTTAACATGAAGAAGCTGACGTCTCAAGGCTAATGCCCTGCTGGTATTATTCAACTCATATAAATCTTTCAAAGTTTGAAACATCTCATTTGCTGACGACAATTTGGAAATAATGGGAACTAAATGATCCTTCACAAAATCAATCAAAATTTTCTAAGCCATCACTCTGTTCTTTTTCCACAAAATTTTCTCAGCATCATCAGAAGGTTCTAACGGATTAGAATTTACATAATTAAGGTCGTTCTCCTCAAGTGCAATCAGAATCCTAAACTTCCATGAAGAGAAGCTAGAGGAACCATCAAGTCTATCCTCAACTTTCAAACCGTTAACCATGATCACGCGTTGAGAATGTATACAAGAGAAAGATACAAATGACAAGGTGCTTTTGGTTCTGGATCGAAATGCTCAGACCTGCTCTGATACCATGTTAAAATAGAACCAGAAAAATAGTGGAAAGAAAAAGGGCTCAAACAAAACTAATAAAACAGATAGCACAAGTTTTACCTTGGGAAAAACCCTCCTCACCGAGGGAAACAACCCAGCCCACAAAAGTCGTATGATCTTTATTGAAGTTCAATACAAATTACAATAACTTGTTCATAATGGACTTCTCAGCTGAGACAATCAAAACATCTCTATAATCTTGCACACGAAGGCCCTCAAATATCATGCAATGATCATAACCCGCAATACAAATAACAGAGATAAATTGTCTTACATAGAAGATACGTTCAAATGAAACACAACTGACTCACTGAGTGTATATGAAATGACTGTGAATCTGTAAATGCTCGGGCTGAAGGCACACCCGCTGAATATGCTAAACAAAAGAAATGCAAAGACAAAGGTACTTTCTCTGCGATGCCTCTTAAACTGTTACTATCTTATTATCACGCTATAGAAAGCGGGACTTAGCAAAGATGGTGAAAAACTGCTCAAGAAGGAAAGCGCCTGATAATGATATGCACCAAGGGAGGTGACGCTTCACCTTACTTGACGTTCCACCAAGTAAGTTGAAGCACCATCACCTTGACAGTTACAAAAGGGGAGATGCCGATACAACAAAAACGGCTATCTCAATAACACCATATGCCAACAAAGATGATACAATCAAACACGGATGATAATAACTAACTGGTACAAAACGGATAGGAAATAAATGAACATGATATATGATACAAAACACAGCCCATAAGAGAGCATGATTGTCGTTGGTGGTTAAGCACACGCTTAATCACCAATGACAGTGATGTAAAATGTAAAAGTCTACAATAGGCACAGATATGTGGATAAGCAACAGCAATACAGATCACCAAAAGAACGAAGAAGACAGTAGCAAGGAAATTGCGGTTGAAGTCTCTATCGCAGCTATATAACTTCAACATTAAACACCAATTGAATGATTCAAGAATGTGATTACATAGTCTTATTTGTAAATGAAACTTTGTTGCAGTCGAGTCCATGGAATTGATGTTTCACCATTCTCACTTAGATTACTTCCTTATTATTATTGCTGTCATCTTGACTGTTGAGGACACTGTCTCTCATAATCAATCTTTTCCTTCTCTTAATTCGGTAAGCACATGTATTGAACCCATTATGTCCTCTGGTAAGAGCTCAACTTAGATATAATACCATTAATTCTATGCGTAGCTCTGTCTATAGCTCTATGTCAGTGCTCTGTTCAATCAGATTTTGACCAGCGAAATTGGTGTGTATCCTTTAGCTTAGCTTGCGCATCTTTTACCTCTGCCTTAATGCAATTCATCAAGTCAGTACTCTGTAAAATAGGTGAGAATCAGTGCTATAGGCTAGTTTTCAAGCTGTGCAAGTTTTAATGGTTGTCTTTGCTAGTAGAAGCACCAATGGAGGGGCTTTTGAACTGTGTACAAGGTAATGGATAGTTGCCTACTTTCTCTTTAGGTAAAAGAATATTATTAACAGAGAAATGAATATAGGAGGTTTCTATTGTTGTTAGAATATTTTAATTTAAATTGCATATATAATTGTTGTGAAATTGTTCATAGAATAGTTAGGAATGAGGACATGGATACTTAGTCATTGGAGACTATTATATATTAAGGACTTCATGTTAATAAAATAGATGATATTACTAATCCATGATTTGTTTGGTTTGTTTAAGTCTATGTTTTGTTTTCTTTGTTTCGGTTTCGGATTGAAGTTAAGGATGAGGATAGTTGTAGTTAAGGATATAAAACATATTTATATATTAAATAATTTATAAATGTATTTAAGTTGTTTTAAAAATACTTCAAGATTAGATTTTTAATTTAATTATGTTCAGCTGGTTATACTAATGTATTTATTAGATTTGAGTTAATTACGCTTTTAGGAATTGTAGCTTTGTTAGTCAGAATTATAGTTAAGAGTTACATTATTTTAGGAAGGACTTATATTTACTTATTTACTTAGGAATTGTATCTTTTATCTATGCTCGTGACTGGGTGTACCTTAACCTTGGTGTTGTTATCTATTTTGTGGAGTCGTCTTTTCATTATGATTGCTTTTAATATGATGATAAGGGTGTGAGGTTTGGTGTTAGGGTTTTTCTTATCGTTACCAGAGGTTGGGGTTTGTCTTGTGATGCAGAGCATCTTGGGTCCTTGGCAATCCTACTCAACCAAAAAGATGTTTGTTTTGTTCTTTAGTTTGTTTGGAGGCTGCTCGGGAAATACTTTGTTGCTCGAGTTTGTCACTCGGTTATGCTTGTTCCGAGTTGGTCTCTGTTGCTCAGGTTTCTGTCGCTCGGGCATGCTTGTTTCCGAGTTTATTTTCTGTCACTCGGGTTTTTCTTCTGTTGCTCGGGTATGCTTGGCCCGAGTCATGTTTATGTTGCTCAGGTTGTTCTTTGCCCAAGTCACTCTGTTGCTCGGTCATCCTTTGCCCGAGTTGTTTATTTTGGAGTTGGATCTGGTGGCCGACTTCTTCAGTTAATTTTTGTGGCTTAATTAATTTGGGGTCTCTCATTGGGATCTGTGTGGACCTAAATCTGGGTCACAATTATGGATTTGAGCACCGACCTCTCTGTTGGACTCTTGCATATTTTTGTTTCTATGTTCTTAGTTTAGGAGACAGTTCTAAGACAGTTCCTTAGTATGATTTTGATATCAGTTTTAGAAGATAGAAGAAGAAAGATTGAATTATTTGTAAGCAGGTTTGTGACCTCGCATGTATGAAGATCAAATTGTAATTCATTGAATGTATATGGCCCAAACCGGGAAGGCCTTACAGCCCGGTATTTAATGAGTTTGATCAATTAATGAAAAGGATCTTTGTTGTTTCTTCTCTCACTGTGTTGTTGTTGCTTCCGCATTGTCTCTGCAACTTGGTTTGGTAGTTGGGAGAGCCTTTGGCCCCATCTGCCCTACCCTACTTGCGTCAGTTTGTATCAGAGCATTGGTGAGATCTAAGTTCTTTCTTGTAAACCCTAACCCTAGTTGGTAATATTGTTGTGGGGTAGCAGATTGTGTTCTGACCTACAATTGCAGAGGGATTCAAGATGGTTCGTGGGAGAGGAAATACAGATCCATGTCTAGCTGATATGCTTAGACAAATGGTTGCAAGATTGGAAGTTGTTGAGACAGCCCAGAGCAGAGGAAGACATCTCAAGGATGTTAGTGATGACAAATTGGAAAAGGTTCAAGGTGAAGCTGCACCTGCACCTGCACCTGTTATGGATCGGGAAGAAGAAAGATTCCTGAGAGCTTTGACAAGTTTGAAATCCACACCTTAGTTTAATCCTCCTGAGTATAGTGGAAAGTTGGATTCTGATGAATTGATTGACTGGATAACTGAGATGGAAAAGTATTTTGAATATGAGAATGTATCAGAGGATAAGAAGGTGAAGATTACAAGCACAAAGTTGAAAGGTCATGCATCCTTATGGTGGGAACATCTGCAATTGGATCAGAAGAAGAAAGGTAAAGACAAAATCAAGGTATGGGATAAGATGGTAAACAAATTGAAAGGCAAGTTTCTACCTTGTGATTATCAGATTAACCTAATCAGGAGAAGCAAAGTTTGAAGCAAAAAGATAGATCAGTAAAAGACTACACTAAGGAATTCTATAGATTGGACATCGGATCTGGACATGTTGAAGATGAAGTGGAAAGAGTAGCAAGATACCTGAATGGATTGAGAAGTTCCATATAAGATGAGATCAGTTTGGTCAAGATGGAAAGCATTGAAGAGGCATATCAATTTGCCCTAAAAGCTGAGGAAAAGTTGAACAGAAGATATGAACAAAGACAAAGAGGCAGAGGTGGTAGATTCCCTAGAGGAAGAGGTAGATCTCATGGTGAAAACAGAAGATCTAAACCAGACAAGTCAATGTCAGGCACATCTCAAGACAAAGGAAAGACTGGATGGAAAGGTGGAAGTTCATACCGAAGAAGAGGCAATAACTCCAGAGGTGGTTATAGCAGAAAGGGATTCCAAGTTGCTTGTTAAAATTGTGGTGAGGAAGGACATAAATTCTTTAAATGTACACATGCAAGCAAGAAAGGCAGTTGTAGCAGAAAGGCTTTGGTGCAAGAAGGGTCACGAAATGAAGCTGAGAAGGAAGGAAATCTCATGATCCGAAGGATACTATGGAGTGAAAAAGATAAGCAAGATACTGTCAGGAAAGTTTGTTCAAGACTAGATGTAGAGTTGCAGACAAAGTTTGGAAGGCGATTGTTGATAGTGGAAGCTCGGAGAATCTGACATCTAAGGAAATGGTTATAAAGTTGCAGTTGGAGAGGATGAAGCGTCTGAAACCCTATCAGATCTCATCGATCAAGGATGAACACACATTAATGGTAAGTGAACAATGTTTTGTGAATCTGAAAATTGGAAAGTATTATGATAAGGTGTTGTGTGATATTATGCCTATGGATTGTTGTCAGATTTTGTTAGGTAGGCCTTGGCAATATGATAGACATGCTATACATAATGGAAGATTGAATAGATATTCTATTTGGGTTGATGGTAAGAAGCAAATTTTGTTACCTTTGGTTGAAGAATTAGTTGGTGAGATATGTACATCTGTGAAAGTTTGTTTGATGGAAGGTAGATAGTCTGTTAAGGATTTAAAAAGAAATGATATTTGTTATGCTTTGATTTCTAACAAACCGAGTAAGAATACAGAAGATGACATTCTTGTCGAAGTTGAAAAGTTACTCACTAAGTACAAGGAGATAATTTCAGATAATATACCTGATGGTTTGCCACCAATGAGAGATATCAGTCATTGTATGGATCTGATTCCTGGAGCTAGTTTACCGAACAAAGCACCACATAGGTCAACACCGACCGAGAATGAAGAGCTTAACCGACAAGTTCATGAATTGTTGAACAAAGGTTTGATCCGAGAAAGTTTGAGTCTGTGTGCAGTACCTGTTGTGTTGGCACCTAAAAAGAATGGAGAATGGCGAATGTGCACTGATTCTAGAGCAATCAATAAAATCACAGTGAAGTATAGGTTTCCTATACTGAGAATGGATGACATAATGGATTGTTTCAGTGGAGCGAGATATTTTACCAAAATTGATTTGAAGAGTGGATATCATCATATCACAATCAAATAAGGTGATGAATGGAAGATTGCTTTCAAGAGAAAGGAAGATTTGTTTGAGTGGTTGGTTATGCCCTTTGGTTTAACTGATGCACCGAGTACATTTATGAGGTTAATAAATGAAGTTTTGAAGAAATTCTTGAATAAATGTGTGATTGTATACTTGGATGATATTTTGATATTCAGTAAGACCACAGAAGAGCATTTGATGCATATAAGGCAAGTGTTGCAGAGATTGAAAGAGGAAAAAAAGTTGATAAATCTAAAAATGTGTTCCTTCATGAAAGAAGAACTTGTGTATTTGGGTTTTGTGATTTCAGCTGATGAATTGAAGATGGATCCTAAGAAGGTTGAAGCTATACTTAGCTGGCTTACACCTGAGAATGTCAGTGTGGTAAGATCATTTCATGGATTGGCAAGTTTTTACAGAAAGTTTATCAAAAATTTCAGTTCTATTTGTAATGCTATGACTAAGACAATGAGAGGAGACAAAAGAGAATTCAAATGGACACATGGAACTGATAAGAGTTTTGAGACTTTGAAGTTGAAGGTTGTTGAATTACCTATGTTAGCATTACCTGATTTCAATAAGGATTTCAAGTTGAATGTGATGCAAGAGGAAGTGCAATTGGAGCTGTGTTGACACAAGAAGGTAAACCTATTGTTTTCTTTAGTGAAAAGTTGAATGATGCTAAAAGGAAATATTTTGTCTATGATCAAGAGTTCTATGCTATTGTTCAAGCTATGAAGAAATGGAGACATTATTTGATACCAAATGAATTTGTGTTATATATTGATCATAAGGCCTTACAATATTTGGGTAGTCAGAATAAGTTGAATCAGAGACATATGAAATGGGTAGAGTATTTATAGAGTTTCACATTTGTGATTAAGCATAAGAGTGGAGTTTCTAACAGATTTGCTGATGCACTAAGTAGAAGAAGATCTTGTTGACTGGAATGAGAATTGAAGTTCTTGGTTTTGATGACATGAAGAATTTGTATGAAAGTGACCCTAGTTTTTCTGAGCAGTGGAGAGTGTGCAAAGCACCTAATTCAAATCAATCCAAGTATGAAGATTATTTCATTCAAGAAGATATGTTGTTTAAAGATATTCAGTTGTGCATACCAAGAGGTTCAATGAGAACTAATTTGATTAAGGAAAAGCATAGTAGTGGTTTGGCTGGACATTTTGGTATTGATAAGACATTGAGTTTGGTTAAGAAAAGGTATTTTTGGCCTCAGTTATATAAGGATGTTCAGAAATTTGTGAAAAGTTGTGGAGTTTGTCAAGTTGCAAAAGGAGTGAGTCAAAATACTAGTTTGTATACACCAATTACTGTTCCTGAGAAACCTTGGAGTGATATCAGCATGGATTTTGTTCTTGGCTTACCTAGGACAGCAAGAGGTAATGATTCCATATTTGTTGTTGTGGATAGATTTTCTAAGATAACACATTTCATACCATATAAGAAAACATCAGATGCAATACATATAGCAGATCTTTTCTTTAAGGAGATTGTCAGATTGCATCATGGATTACCTAGGAGCATCATCTCTGACCGAGACAGTAAATTTGTAAGCTATTTTTGACGAACACTCTGGAAGAAGTTGGATACTGAGTTGAAGTTTAGTTCTACATTTCATCCACAAACTGATGGACAAACAGAGGTAGTAAACCAAAGTTTGGGTAATTTGTTGAGATGCTTAGTTGGAGACACACCAAGTAATTGGGATTTGATGTTGGCACAAGCAGAATTTGCATACAACAATTTAGTGAATAGAAGTACTGGAAAGACACCTTTTGCAATTGTTCATGGCATACAACCGAGAGGTATATCAGACTTGACAGATATTGTTGGAGAAGATAAAAGAAGTGCTAAAGAAAAAGAATTTGTTGAGTTTATGAAGACATTGCATGAAGATGTAAAACAGAAGTTGGAGAAAAGTAATCAGAAATACAAGGACAGTGCAGACAGATCAAGAAGACATAAAACATTGGAAGTTGGTGATGCAGTAATGGTTCATTTGAACATATGAAAAATTGAAGATGAAGAAATTTGGTCCTTGCAGAATACTGAGAAGATTTGACAGTGGAAATGCTTATGAAGTGGAATTACCTGATGACATGGATATATCACCTATATTCAATATTTTAGACTTGTATGAATATCATGAACCTAATGAAGAAGTAACAGTACAAGTGATTATCCTAAGAAACAGATAGAGGAAGTTGAACAGATTTTGAAACAGAGAAGTGGCAGAAGTACAAGAGGAAAGGAATACATGGAGTATCTGGTAAACTGGAAGAACAGACCGATTGAGGACTCATCTTGGATTTCTCAATCTATGTAGGATTCATTTCAGGTTGGACCTGATACATGATTCGGGGAATCATTTCTTGTAACCCCAGGTGTCTGATGCAGGGGCATCTTGGGTCCTTGGCAATCCTACTCAACCAAAAAGATGTTTGTTTTGTTCTTTAGTTTGGTTGGAGGCTGCTCGGGAAATACTCTGTTGCTCAGGTCTGTCACTCGGTTATGCTTGTTCTGAATTGGTCTCTGTTGCTCGGGTTTCTGTCGCTCGGGCATGCTTGTTTCCGAGTTCATTTTTTGTCGCTCTGGTTTGTCTTCTGTTGCTCGGGTATGCTTGGCCCGAGTCATGTTTCTGTTGCTCGGGTTGTTCTTTGCCCGAGTCACTCTATTGCTCAGTCATCCTTTGCCCGAGTTGCTTATTTTGAAGTTGGATCTGGTGGCCAACTTCTTCAGTTAATTTTCGTGGCTTAATTAATTTGGGTCTCTCATTGGGATCTGTGTGGACCTAAATCTGGGTCTCACTTATAGATTTGAGCACCGACCTCTCTGTTGGACTCTTGTATATATTTGTTTCTATGTTCTTAGTTTAGGAGACAGTTCTAAGACAATTCCCTAGAAGGATTTTGATATCAGTTTTAGAAGATAGAAGAAGAAAGATTGAATTATCTGTAAGCAGGTCTGTGACCTCGCATGTATGAAGATCAAATTGTAATTCATTGAATGTATATGGCCCAAACCGGGAAGGCCTTACAGCCCGGCATGTAATGAGTTTGATCAATTAATGAAAAGGATCTCTGTGTTTCTTCTCTCACTGTGTTGTTGTTGCTTCCGCATTGTCTCTGCAAGTTGGTTTGGTAGTTGGGAGAACCTTTGGCCCCATCTACCCTACCCTACTTGTGTCATCTTGACGTTTGAGTTCATCTTGTTGCTTGAATGTTAATCTTTTCATGATCTCATATGATTGGTTTATCATGTTTTATTGTAACATGTTGGTTTGAGGCCTAACTATGTAATTGAGGTCACAAGAGGGTTGTCTTTGTTCTTTAATATTCTATGGTTGGATTTTGTCTATTTGATGACGAGTGAACTATGTTATTCGATGGAATGGATTCAAAAGAGGATATATGTTGGCATATCTGATGCAGTTATGGTAAGTAAGTTTTGGCGATGTCATGATGCAGATTTGATTACAGGATGATCAGTTATTATGTTGTCATTGATGTCAACTATTGACTTTGTGTTCTTAGTGTGTTGCCAAGCATAGTTGTGATGAATGCAGGGTTGCAGTGAGTTTCAGTGGTTGCAATCTTTATGGGAGACTTAGATGTGTCTCTGGATGTCTAATGCATGACCACTACTGTTGAAGTGATCTTATATGAAAGTTGTGACCTGTTGAAGTATAACAATGCAACTGCTAGAACAGTTAATGACAGGTGATAGATTATTTCTTGTCAAATCTTTGTTGTTTCTTGTGTCGCGATCACAGGATATGGTGCTCAACAGTGTTCAGATGCTACAGTTGCGACCGCAACTAATTTGAGTGACCGGTGTATAGGATAGGTGATCGGTGAGCAGAGACAAAGTTGTTAAAAAGTTAAAGTGTTTGTGTTCTCGAGTGACAGTTGATAAATCTTCGATCGGTGTTGAGGTTGTGGTGGAATCAATTGAGTTAGTCATGATCTGGTGACGTGTCTTCATGATTAGAGGTGATGATCTGGCATCACATTGTTCAATGCTAGCATGTGGAGAAGATTCTAGAGGAAACTTGTGTTTGGTCAAACCGTGTTTGACTACTTGACACAATATTTAATGTAAATCGTTGTATTGGCCAACGCGGTCTTGGAAATATGTTTTGTACATTTAATTTTGTTTTGTGGCGCGTTGGATCTGAGCAGGATGTTTGGAATTCCAATTTAGGGCTTGATTAAGGTGGTGGACTTGAAAGTCCAGTATATAATGGATGAAGTTGAAAGTTAAGAGTGTTGATCGTGTGTTGGACAAATGCGGTGAAAGGTGCGAGTTGTGATCAAGCGAGGGAAGAGTTAAGTGTGTTTAGAAGAGATTGTGTGCTTCAAAGGATCTGATCAAGCAGAGGTAGTGCTACTCTACATATCATTCTTTATGTTGTTCCCTAACAGTTGCAGCATGTTAAATCCCTTAACAAGGTAGATCCTAACAGATATTTGTTGTAAATCTTTTAGCAACGTGACACTTTGTCAAGTGTTCAAAGTCCTCTAACAAGGCTACTCTTACCAGGGTAAAGGTCCTGACAGGCCTAAGGCAAATCCCTTAACCGGGTAGCACCTAACAGTATTGTTGTGAACTCCTAACAGGGTTAAGCTCCTCACAGAGCGTACTTTAGAAGAGTACATCGTTTAGCGGTACTAATTCCCACCGTGGTTTTCTCCCTATTTGGATTTCCACAAGACAAATTTGTGTCAACTTTGTGAATGGACTTGCATGTTTATGATTTTCATTTGTTGTAATTAAGGTTAATCTTGTGAATGTTGGTTTATGTTCAAGAGGTTTAAAAGTTGAATTGTTGGTGGATTACTGATTCACCCCCCCCTCCTCTCAGTAATTTGATCTTAGGACTAACAATTGGTATCAAAGCAGAGGTCCTCAATTGTGGTGAGGCTTAACAGCTTGAGGTAAAGATCCAAAGATGATGAGAAAGGAAGGTCCTAAATTCACAAGAGAAAACTACTCAGTTTGATGCGGTCGGATGAAGCTCTATCTTAAAGGTATAGGTGATTAGTATTGGGATCATGTGGTTAATAACTATACTGCCCCTTCTAAAAGCCTGACTGCAGATAAATTGAAGGTCAGACAAGAACATACTGCTACTATGGAAGCTATTGCCAGTACTCTTTCAGATGCAGAGTTTATTGATATCAAAGACTTGGATACTGCTAATGAGATGTGGGAGAAGTTGAAGACCGTCTAGATCCACATGTGCAGAAGGCAAAGGTTGATAGTTTGAGAGGAAAGTATAATGACATGAGGATGCAAGAAAATGAGAACATTGAACAATACAGTCAGAGAATCAAAGTTGTTATCTATGGTGCTGGTGGTAATCTTCCTAAGGAGGATGTGGTAAGAAAAATGTTAAGAACTTTATTGACTCAGTACACTATTAGGGTTTCAGCTATACAAGAACTCAGATCTCTAGGAACTTTTATTGTTACTCTTGATGCATTAATAGGGAAATTAACTACATTTGAGTTAAGCAACTATGATAATAGTATGCCGAAAGTTGAAGTTGCTTTCAAGTCATCATTGACTCTTGCACCTTCTAGGAAAGGAAAGGAGATATCTAACAATTCTTCAGCATGTTACTCTAATGATTATGAAGCTATCTTGTCTGAAGAAAGAGAACAGGAGGAGTTAGAAGCTTTATTTGCTAAAAGGCTGCCTAGAGGGAAAGGTAAATATAAGGGTAAGTTGCCTTTGAAGTGATTTGCATGTAATAAAATTGGACATATTGTCGCTAGATGTCCTGACAATGACAGGAAGGAGAAGCCAAGAAGATTCAAAAATAAGAACAAGAAAGTATGCTACCTAGCTGAGGAAGGTGTTACAGATGAGGAATCTGATGGAAGAGATGAAGAAGAAATTGTGTTTGTTGCAATCAAGGATGAACCCTCAGAAGAAGGTGAGAAAGCTTTATTTTCTAACATGAATCATAGTGGTAACTGAATTATTGACAGTGGGTGCACTCACCATATGATCGGTGATAGAAGCAAATTCATCAAGATGGAAGAATGTGATGGAGGCTCGGTAAGATTTGGGAATGATGCTCCCTGCTTGGCAAAAGGTAAAGGATCTATAAACAAATTGTGATGATGTTTACTGGGTTGATGGTCTGAGATACGTGTTAAGTGTTGCTCAATTGAATAACAAAGGATATAGATTGGAGTTCAATGGAGGTATATGCAGGATTATTGGGAAATCAGGAGAATTGATTGCTACCAGTGAACAAACTAAAGGTAACTTGTTCCATCTGAATTCTACTATTAAGAGTTGTCTAATTGCTAAGGTAGAAGATTGTTGGTTATGGCATAAGAGGTTTTGTAATGTAAATTTTGATAACTTGATCAATGTAAGTAAGATGAAGATAGTGAGAGGTTTGCCCTGCTTAGTAAAACCAGACAAAGTAATGTGTAAAGAATGCCAGCTTGGAAAGTTAACTAGTTCTAGTTTCATCAATAAAAATTATTCTTCTGAAAATATTTTAGATCTGGTTCATACCGATCTGTGTGGTCTAATGAGAACTCAGAGTTACTATGGTGATAGATATTTCATGTTGTTTGTTGATGATTGTTCTAGAATGATGTGGGCTATATTTTTAGGAGACAAATCTGAAGTTTTTCACACATTTAAGATCTACAAAGCCAGAGTGGAGAAGGAGACCGGTAAGACCCTGAAATGTCTTAGATCTGACAGAGGAGGTGAGTTTACTACATATTGTGAAGAACAAGGAATTCGAAGACAAATGTCAACTCCTAGAACACCTCAGCAGAATGGAATTGCTGAAAGAAGGAACAAATCTATCATTGATTGTGCTAGGACATTAATGATTCAGAAGGGTGTTGCACAGACATTTTGGAGAGAAGCGGTGAGCACTGTTGTTTACACATTGAACAAAGTTCTATTAAAGAAAAGTACAAACAAAACCCCCTATGAGTAGCGGAATGGTAGATCACCATGTGTAAGTTATTTCAAAAAATTTGGGAGTAGATGCTACAGTAAGAGAGATGAAAATACAAGTTTGACCCAAGAAGTGATGAGGGGATATTCTTAGGATAATCCTCAAAGAGCAAAGCCTACAAGTGCTTGAACAAGAGAACAAATAAGATAGTGGAAAGTGCTAGTGTAAAAATAGATGAATTTTCTGAGAAAATGATGAATCCAGCAAGAAGGAACCCGAAGACTATCATGGGTTTGTATATGTACAACCGGTGGAGCGGGACACTATAGCCAAACCGATGGAGATACAGGTTAATGAACAAGAACAGATACAAGCGGTTGAAGAAACTCCTAGAACAGAACCCGTATTGTCAAAGTATGTAAAGTTAAATCATTCCCCTGATCAAATTATTGGTGACAAAAATGCAGGTGTGTTAACAAGAAGGAAGGCAAGAGAAGGTACTTGTTTGCTATCTGAGTTTGAGCCTAAAACGGTGAAAGATGCATTGAAAGATGAAGATTGGGTGAAAGCTATGGAAGAAGAATTAGAGCAGATTGAGAAGAACAAAACCTGGACATTAGTGCCCAGACCGATGGACAAGAATGTGATAGGTACTAAGTGAATTTTCAGAGGCAAGATGAATGAGACAACTGAAGTTGTAAGGAACAAGAAAACATTGGTGTGCAAAGGGTATGAGCAAGAGGAAGGTGTAGACTATGGTGAAACATTTGCACCTGTGGCCATACTTGAAGGTGTAAGGATAGTGCTTGCATATGTTGCTTATAAAGGATTCAAGGTACATCAAATGGATGTTAACAGCTTTTCTTAATTGTGTTTTGGAAGAAGAGCTATTTATTAAACAACCTGAAGGATTTCCTAATTCAGAAGGTAAGAACATGGTGTGTAAATTACAGAAAGCTTTGTATGGGTTGAAACAAGGACCCAGGGCATGGTATGAGCGATTGCACTCATATCTAATTCAGATTTGTTTCCTAAGGACAAGTGATAACAATGATGTGTATTTGAAGACTGGGGAAGATGACAGGCTACTAATTGCAGAGATATTTGTAGATGATATCATTTTTGGTGGCAATGAAGAGATGAACATATCATTTGCAGATAAGATGAGGAAAGAATTTGAGATGTCTATGATCGGTTAGGTTAAATCCTTCATTGGATTGCAGGTTCAACAGATGAAAGATGGTATCTACATAAGTCAGTCCAAATATGTAAGAGAAATACTGAAGACTTTTGGGTTAGAAGACTCAAACCGGTTGGTACCCCTATGGTAACCAGTTCCAAACTATCAAAGGAAGATGATTCTAAAGGAGTGGATGAGACACTTTACAAGTCCGTGATTGGTAAGCTACATTATGCAGTGCGCAGCAGACCAGACATAGCACAGGGAGTTGGGTTAGTGGCCAGATTTTCTTCTAATCCTAAGGAATCTTATTTGGTTGCAGTAAAGAGAATCTTCAAATATCTTAAGGGGACTGATGATTATGGTCTCTGGTATGGACGTAAAGGTGATTTCTCTTTGAATGTGTTTACAAATGTTGATTGGGCAGGTAATGTTGATGATCGAAAAAGCACAAGTGGAGGTACATTCTTTCTCGGAGATAGGCTTGTATCTTGGACAAGCAAGAAGCAGAACTGTAAGCTAAGTATGTTGCTGCTACAATTAATTGTACACAAGTGGTATGGATCAAGCAGATTTTGGAAGGAATTCAGGAGAAGGTAACTGAACCGGTGGTTATCTATTGTGACAATACAAGTGCCATTAACATTTCAAAGAACCCGGCGATGCACTCTAAGACTAAACATATAGCTATCAAATATCATTTTCTTAGAGAACAAGTACAAAAAAAAGGAAGTGTGGTTGGAGTATGTGCCAACTAAGGAGCAGGTCGCTAATATTTTCACTAAACCATTGCCTAAGGATACATTTGAGTATCTAAGAGGTAGGTTGGGGTTCGTTCCCCAATCTGATTTGAATTAAAAGAAGATGCAGTTGCTTCAATCTATGTGTATTCGTTGACTATCTTTATGTTTGGATTGATGTTGTGGGGCTACTCCTTGGCGGGAGCAGTCTATGTAGTAATGTGTTTTGGTTAGTCAGGCACAGTAGAGCAGATATCAAGTGTGTTTGACGCCTTTGGCATTGTTGTCAAAGGGGGAGAATGTGTGTATGACTAAGGGGGAGAAGTTCAGTGAAAGTGGGAAGTAATTGCAAAACAGGTGAAAGATAGAAGTGGAAACATTTTTATTCATAAAGTATCATCTTGGAGATGGTAAGCGAGTGTGCATAGAGAACATTGACATCAATGTCAAGGGGAGATTGTTGGCATATCTGATGCAGTGATGGTAAGTAAGTTTTGGAGATGTCCTAATGCAGATTTGATTACAGGATGATCGGTTATTATGTTGTCATTGATGTCAACTATTGACTTTGTGTTCTTAGTGTGTTGCGGAGCATAGTTGTGATGAATGCAGGGCCATCAATGCCAAGCGGAGATTGTTGGCATATCTGATGCAGTGATGGTAAGTAAGTTTTGGAGATGTCCTGATGCAGGTTTGATTACAGGGTGATCAGTTATTATGTTGTCATTGACGTCAACTATTGACTTTGTGTTCTTAGTGTGTTGCCAAGCATAGTTGTGATGAATGCAGGGTTACAATGAGTTTCAGTGGTTGTTATCTTTATGGGAGACTTAGGTGTGTCTCTGGATGTCTAATGCATCACCGCTACTGCTGAAGTGATCTTATATGAAAGTTGTTATCGATTGAAGAATAACAGTGCAACTACTAGAATAGTTAATGACAGGTGATAGATAATTTAAATGTCTTGTCAAATCTTTGATGTCTCTTGTGGTGCGGTCACAGGATATGGTGCTCAACAGTGTTCAGATAATATAGTTGCGACCGCAACTAATTTGAGTGACCGGTGTATAGGATAGGTGATCGGTGAGCAGAGACAGAGTTGTTAACTGGTTAAAATGTTTGTGTTCTTGAGTGACAGTTGATAAATCTTTGGTCGGTGTTGAGGTTGTGGTGGAATCAGTTGAGTTAGTCACGATCTAGTGACGTGTCTTCATGATTGGAGATGATGATCTGGCATCACATTGTTCGATGCTAGCATGTGGAGAAGATTCTAGAGGAAGCTTGTGTTTGATCAAAACGTGTGTTGGTGCTCAAATCAACAGATTGGATTTCCTATGAACATGCCAATTCAATGGTGGGAAACCCAAATGATTTGGCCAACTAACAAGATTCAACCAAGGCAAGGTTGACCCTTCTACAATTCTGGCTCTGCAGAACCAAGGCTGGTAAGTCTATACCTTAAACTTATCCTTCAAGTCCATAGAACATACCTCAAATCCTCTCTCTCAAGTATGGCAAAGGCACTTGAAAGAAATCTAACTAAAAGCAATATATCATAAACTGCAAAACTGAAATACTTTGATTAATTGAAAGAATGTTTAGAAAATATATGTATAAATGGACAAGAATAGATGGATAGGATGTCACAAAACCTTAAACAATAAACTGAATAACCATAATCAAATTAATGAGTAGATCAGTGCCTTATTCTATAATGGGCAATATAGTCAAAATCATCCCAACCCTACATACAACCTCAGAGACAGTTTGCAAGAAACATATCACTTCAAAGGTGTTCAAATGAGCATGTATCTCAAGATAAATCCATAGCTATTTCAATTGAATTTAACTTTTTAAATGACAGATCGATTGATTGTGGCCACAAATCAATTGAATTCAACCATGCAAGATGAAAAGACCAATTGGTAATAAAACTGTAAATTTAATCAAAAGTATGCAACATCTAACTATCACTTTGAATAAAATCAAAAGATTTTATCCAAGGGAATAATCGAAAATGAAATTGAATCAATTCCCACAGATGAAAGAAAAAGCACTTATCTTTATTGATTTTGAAAAAATGGTACATCCAAGTTCATATTACAAGTTGTTGATCCAACTACCCAATCTGTAAAATGTTGTATCTTATTGTTGTTTTTATTTGTTTACATTTTACACCACATATATATGTGGATGAATGATTTTCACACCCCTTTAGGGTGAAGAGACACCACCCTATGTTAAAATTTAAAAACTTCTTTTGAAAAAACTAATCAACAAACTAACTAATAACTACCTATCTTTCGGATTTGGCTTTGGTCGAAAATCTAAAACAGATTGTACAAACATAAGATTTTTACTGGAGATAGGAAATTTGATTTTCCGAACTGGGTCTGTTTTAGATTTTCAATGTTTGATCGTTTTCATTCTCTGTCGACATCATCTTTATAGTAGGTTGAAATTTCAGCATCTCTGAAACCTTCGTTTACAGAATTTTGATTGTTCCTGTCACAGAGCTTCCTTCCTCAATCCCTATATGTTTAATTGAAAAGTAATATATTTTTGTATCCCATTTCATGTACTCCATCATTTCATCAATTATAGGGCATGGAGTTTAGGATGTCATTTTTAGAGTTTTATCACTATATAGGACTCTAAATTAATTTAGAGCTCCAACAATGTGTTTGACTACTTGACACAATATTTTATGTAAATCGTTGTATTGGCCGACATGGTCTTGGAAAAAAGTTTTGTACATTTAATTTTGTTTTGTGGCGTGTTGGATCTGAGCGGGACATTTGGAATTCTAATTCAGGGCTTGATTAAGGCGGTGGACTTGAAAGTTCAGTATATAATGGATGAAGTTAAAAGTTAAGTGTTGATCGTGTGTTGGACAAGTGCGGTGAAAGGTGCGAGTTGCGATCAAGCCAGGGAAGAGTTAAGTGTGTTTAGAAGAGATTGTGTGCTTCAATGGATCTGATCAAGCAGATGTAGTGCTACTCTACAGATCATTCTTTTTGTTGTTCCCTAACAGTTGCAGCAAGTTAAATCCCTTAACAAGGTAGATCCTAACAGATCTTTGTTGTAAATCCTTTACCAAGGTGACACTTTGTCAAGTGTTCAAAGTCCTCTAACAAGGCTACTCTTAACAAGGTAAAGGTTCTAACAGGCCTAAGGCAAATCCCTTAACCGGGTAGCACCTAACAGGGTTAAGCTCTTCATAGGGTGTACTTTAGAAGAGTACATCATTTAGTGGGTACTAATTCCCACTGTGGTTTTCTCCCTATTTGGGTTTCCACGAGACAAATTTGTGTCAACTTTGTGAATGGACTTGCATGTTTATGATTTTCATTTGTTGTAATTAAGGTTAATCTAGTGAATGTTGGTTTATGTTCAAGAGGTTAAAAAGTTGGATTGTTGATAGATTACTGATTCACCCCTCCTCAGTAATCTGATCTTAGGACTAACAATATATGCATGAGTTATCTGGATTATGGTTTATGATTTGGAACCTAGAGAGGTTCGTATGAGGTTTTCAGCATGATATGTGTATGATTTCAATTTTAGTGTCCTTTTGTTATGATGGCATATATGTATCCTATTGATGACATTGAGTTTTTATGCTCCAAACTCTACTTTTGTGGTTTCTTTGGGTATGAGGATTTTATTGTGATTATTTGTTTTCCTCACTCTTTCAGTTTTCAGTTTGGAGCATAGGAGTGATTTTCTAGGAGCATAGTTAGGGGAGTGGCTCACAATAGGGGTCAAGGCCCTAAGTGGCTTCCAAGGTAACCAATTGTGAATAGATAATCCAGTGATAACTAAATAAATTTTTTGTTATAGGTTAAAACACTAAACAAGATATTATGTTACCTCACCCATGAGCTTGAGTGCTCGTATAGACTAAGGATGGGTGTAGACTAAGGATGGGTGGAGAAGGCCTAGCTACTTGTGTGGCGTAAGTCTGGCAGATCGGCTCCTTGTCCTCATGAAAGGTTGACGATTCCACATGAGTCCTCACTTGGGGGTTGGGGTCTAGAGAGAGACTACAAGGAAAACCAAGGGTAGTCGGGGGGCTATGTGATGACACTCTCCTATAGGTGTCTTAGGATTCCCTCCGTTTTGCCTTGTGGTTCGTCTCCAGTGTCTTGTGTTATCCCTATTGGTTTTTCATATGTATCCCATGTTGAATGCCTTGAGAGATCCTTTGTGTTATGTTTGGTTTCTTTGTGGCTTCCTGTTTAAGTTTGCTTGTTTGGTGTGGGGCCTTGTGTCCATCTCCTAGCTTAGAGGGAGTGGGCCTCAAGGTTCCACGTGGTTAGGTGGTTGTAATGTCCCTTTTTCTAAGTTCTGAGACACTATTGTTAATTGCTAAAAATGTATAACAATTACTGGTAATAAAATGATGACTCAAATGATGCTTAATTCCAAATGCATACGCTGATACAAAATGGTAATGTTTGTATAACAATTCAGAATAACAAAATGTATGTTGTGTCTGATTTACAAGTAATTACATGCACAACTGAGAATGACCTCAGTACCTGGTACTGTTGTGTCTAGTATACAATAGAAATATGCAAGTATGCAGGTCGTTTCTGGTATAACAATAGCAATGTGCCTATGACAAGTTGTGTCTGATATGCAATAGAAATATGCTCAGAATGATACTAGTCGTCTCTGATATAATAGTATGAATATGCTCAGAATGATACTAGCCGACTCATAAGGCAAAACACTTGTTGAAGGTTTTGCAAATGGGGTTGCAAGCAAAGTGGATTTAACCATGGAGGAAGCTTTGTAGTTAGGCGCGCTTGAGCTAGAGTAGTACTGGGATGGGTGACCTCCCGAGAAGTCTTGGTGTTTCGCCTCTGTGAGCATCACCTAGATGCAATGGGTGCTAAGCCCCGGTGCTTCGCCTCTGTGAGCATCACCTAGATGCAATGAGTGCTAAGGGTTCCATTCATTCTCATGAGAGATGGGTTCGTGTGAACCACTACTCATGAGACATGGGTCATTGAGTTTGACTCAAAAAACTATACAGTTAAATCCTGATAGCAATATCACAATTTGACTTGCTGTGGAAAAATATCTCCTACTTATCACTTGAAGAGCTTAAGGAGCTTTCTAATGAATGGTTCATAAGGCACACACTTGCTGAAGGTTTTGCAAATGGGGTTGCAAGCAGAGTGGGCTTAACCATGGATGAAACTCCGTAGTTAAGCGCGCTCGAGATGTAGTATTGGGATGGGTGACCTCCCAAGAACTCTCGGTGCTTCGCCTCTGTAAGAATCACCTAGATGCAATGAGTGCTAAGTGTTCCATTCATTCTCATGAGAGATGGGTTCATGTGAACCACTACTCATGAGACATGGATCAATGAGTTTGACTCAAAAAACTACATAGTTAAATCCTGATAGCAATATCACAACTTGACTTGCTATGGAAAAATATCTCCTACTTGTCACTTGATGAGCTTAAGGGGCTTTCTAATGAATGGCTCATAAGGCACAACACTTGCTGAAGGTTTTGCAAATGGGGTTGCAAGCAAAGTGGGTTTAGCCGTGGAGGAAACTATGTAGTTAAGCGCACTCAAGCTAGAGTAATACTAGGATGGGTGACCTCCCGAGAAGCCACAGTGCTTCGCCTCTATGAGCATCACCTAGATGCAATGAGTGGTAAGTGTTCCATTCATTCTCATGAGAGATGGGTTCGTGTGAACCACTACTCATGAGAAATGGGTCAATGAGTTTGACTCAAAAAACTACACAGTTAAATCCTGATGAGCTTAAGGGGCTTTCTAATGAATGGTTCATAAGGCACAACACTTGCTGAAGATTTTACAAATGGGGTTGCAAGTAGAGTGGGTCTAACCATGGAGGAAACTTCGTAGTTAAGCGCGCTCGAGCTAGAGTAGTATTGGGATGGGTGACCTGCCGGGAAGTCCGGGTGCTTTGCCTCTGTGAGCATCACCTAGATGCAATGAGTGCTACGTATTCCATTCATTCTCATGAGAGCTAGGTTTGTGTGAACCACTACTCATGAGACATGGATCAATGAGTCTGACTCAAAAAACTACACAGTTAAATCCTAATAGAAATATCACAATGAATATGCTTTCTGGTGATGTTGTCTCTGACTGATCTTTATATGCGTGCACTGTTGGTTGCCAAAGGCAAGGCGCTCTAGGGTAGAGCGATCCTCAAAGGATTTAAATAAACATATATTCTTCCATCAATATCTTCCTCAAATGATGTAATCCTCATAATATATGTGCACACCGCCATGAAGAGGCACGTATGAAGAGGCGCCTTCCACTTATGAATGGTTACCATTTAATGATTATTATGGTAATCAGGATTACTGATTACCACATTATTCCGGTTCCAATGAATGGTTATGATAATTGCAAGAATTATGCAATGTATGAAAATATACTAAGTGTGGCTATGATGTCATGCCAATAAGATGCAATGCTATTGCGATGCAATTATGATGCAATGCTAATATGTTGTAATGTGATTATGGTGCAAGACTAATATTATGCTATGCAATTATGATGCAATATTGGTATGATGCGATCATATGCAACACCGATGCTAAGCAATATGTATGAGATGCCATGATTATATGAAAGAAAATGTGTTATTGGTTGAATATGAGAGAATATGAATGCAGATGTGAATGAGGAAAAATATGGTTGAGGGGATATGACAGTGGCAAATATTTTTCCCATTGAGCTTCTTCAAAGTTTGTTCGAGAGCTTTCTGGATGGATGTGCTTCTCCTCTACAATTTCATGTTCCATGTGGCCAATTGATTATTATTGTTCATTGTATCTCGATATGTATCTTCTTTTGATGTATTGATGTAATAATGTAATCTCCTTGTGGAGATGATTGTAGATTGTAAATGTAAACTTGTATCACCGAGTATTTGCATTGAAATGATAGAAGTGTATCGATGATGGTTTTAATTATTATCATGTAGATATAGGTTATCTTTGACTATAAGGCTTAATGAATTAATTCACATTGTATCTTGTTCCTTGACTCATGGATGTTTGAATGTCTTAGTCATATATGTTATACGTTGCTAGTAGCAACGTTAGGGAACCTTAGAGGACCTTGTTAAGCTCTCATGTTGAAATTTATGATATGTGTCTAGGTTAAGTTCATGTATCATGTAGTTGTATTTATTATGTTAGGTGTGATCCTTGTTTAAAAAAAAATTGCCTTTTTCTTAGTTAATTGAGTTGTCCTCTTGGGTTCCCTGGTGGGGGCGTTACACGAACCTTATATTAGTCAAGTCTCCATATAATATAATCTTGCATAATTATGGCTTCAACGAATTACTCGGCCAATTTACTCCAACACTTAATATATGTGATCGACCATTTTCATAGTCTGAATACAAATATCAAATCGCTAAGGTCATATGCCCACGATTTTGTATTCAATACCACATCACCCAGCACATGGCATATTACCAATTCTTTTTGCATAATAAACTTATGGATTCCCGCAACTAAGAAATACCCGCAAGTTTTAATACTTCACCCCACACATTATAAATTTCCGCCTTCAACTCTTCAAAGTTAAACCAACCATTTCATAATATAATTATTTGATCGTGTGCAAATTACCACCTTGGGAATGATTAATAATCCTCCCTTATACTCATATCATGCCATTATTTTCATTTATTTTTTTATAGTATTATTTATTTGTAGTATATTATAATTATTTTGTATCATTATTTATTTATTGTATACTTTAACTTTAATATTATTATTGATTTATTTTTATTTTTATTTTTGTTATTTATTATTAAATACGATTTCAAAAAGGGGACATCACAAGGGGGTTCACATCCTGGCACTCTCATGGGACGAAAACCTCACCCTTAATGCTAGTGGGCACCATCATTCACTAACAATTTGGAATTTTGGGATAGCAGTTGCCTTGCTTTGTCATGTCCCTTTTTTAATTGAGCTAATTAACAATGTTATTTAGTTGGACCCAAAAATCTCTAATTAGTAATATTATAGGCAATTCGATAATAATATTATAAATAAAATAAAAGGTATTTTAAAACACTAGTATTAAAATAAAAGTATTTTAAAATACTTAAAAAAATAAAAAATAAAAAAACTTAAAGCATTTTAAAATACCTAGAGAGAAATTTTGGACCCAAGGGCCCAAATTTGAAAAGGTATATCAAGGCGGTGCATATCTTCATTTGGACAAAATTCAAGCTGTTCTTTTGCATCCAATTTTCAGAGTAGAGTTGTTTGTTCAATATAGGGCGTCAAAGGATGAAAACCTTTGATTTGTCCAAGGTTTAATAGGCCGCAAACCCTCTTGAATTCCACATTTGGGAATCAAGGACAACTACTTTTGTTTCCAATCTTGGGAAATTCCATCTAGGAATCATGGTTATGCTGATTTGTGGAGGATTTGGAGATGTTTTCAGTTACTGAAGTGGTGCTAGTGTTTTTTGCAAGCAAAAATCGGTATTTTGTTGCCTATCAGTTATCATATTTGAGGATTTCTAAATTGGTTTACAGCTTTTGGAGAATTATTGTGCATCAAAAGTGCTGAATCTAAATTGTTTATGACATTTCCAGTCAACGCTAGATGATGAGCACCTTTGAAGTGAGAAAATCAGACATTTTGAGCATTAAAACAGTCTCATCAGCTGCTGTTTGCATTATTTCAGACATCTTGTACCAACAATCAGCAATTTGAAGTAAAGTGCCAACCTTGCAAGGAGAAAACTCTTGATTTATAATATATTGCAGATGTTTCCAGGGCAGATCTAAATTTTATTAGCATTTGTTATAATCTCCAACAAACCTTAAGAGGAAGTAGCACCACGAAGGGTTTGCATAGAATTTCAGTCACAGTGTACCTTCCTAATCCTAACAGCAGCTGTACGACTTTTTAAACTTATAATGTGATCCATACAACTGTACCAAGCCATGCAGCAGCTTGTAAGTGCAAAAGGTTGAATTACATATTATTTTTGAGGTTGCAAAATCTAATTGACATTTTGGCAATAAAAATAAATTATTTTAGAGGGTTTCAAGCTATTTTCTGCCCTAGGGTTTGTTCTAATTTTCCTAAATTGGTAGGTTTATTTCATAAATGAAAAATCTGCATTTTCAAAGTTAAATATTGATTAGAACATTTCATTTTCAATTGCTAATTCAGAAGTAAAAATCAGGATTGCCATTACAATATTTATGAGACGTCATAGAGGTATCAAAGCAGGAATCCTACAAGCCTGTTGCATGCTAAAGAGATGAAGACTTCTCAAGAACCCGCATTAAAAATGTTAAGGCAATTGCATGAATATCAAAATGATTTAGTTGCAAGTCAGAAGGATTTAATTGCATGGTCCAGAAAAAATAGCTAAGGTAATAATCGGAAGGCAAAAGGAATAATCAAATTCAGAGCCACAACTTATCATGGAGCAAGAACAAGTGAAACCAAAAAGCCAAGTTGAAGGTAAAGGTACTTTAGTAGGAGAAGATGTTTTATTGGTTTCTGATGATTGCAGGTGTCAGAAAAAGCTCGAGTAGTGGAGGTGTGAAGGTTTTCACTTGTTAGAGGCAAATAGCTCAAGTTGAAGGAAGATGCACCAAAGCATGCACCATCTTTCGACTTTCCACATGACGAGTCATCAATTGTTTTACAGAACAGCATTAATGATGAGCTTTTGGTAGCCAAAGGTATGATAATGTTTCAGATTTGTTGCTCGCAATGTCATCACAAAATTCTTGTCTATCATGGAAAGGGTGACAAAAAGCATGATAAAGTGAGAGATACAACTTGAAGCATAGGGCATGCAGATTTTTCATTTCAAGCTCCAAATTGTTTTTATCCAACTAATCTCTTGGGGGTCAAAGTGGATAGAGGCATTGGCACTGCTTTGAGTTCTCCACCTATTGTGTTTGGAATTGGACTGAAAGGAAGTTTATGAAGTATCACATAGGGTTTGTTGTGCATTCCAACCACTTTATGAAGGATCAACAACGTTCACGGTTCATAGATCACTCGTGGGAGCCAAGTATCAGAATTGAAGACAGATCATAAGGTGATGGCAAAACGGAGTTGATCATTATCTGGAGTGTTTGATGCTAGATGATGGTAAGCAAAATAGGTGTCATTTTAATGTTCAATATGTTGTGACTCGTGACCGATGAGACACTGCAAATTCCTAGGATCATTAAGGCAAGAAGATTGGTCATACCTTTGGATGAACAAGAGATATGCAAAGACTTAAAGGGTCTTGGAGGGATCAGCAAAATATGGAGCTCACATTGGGTGCATTTTACAGGAGAGTTCACAATGGGGTGTGAATCCAAGAAAAAAGAGATATAAATTCAAGGCATTGAAGACGGAGATACAAGAGTTGCAGTGGTGATGAGGATGAAAGACCATTGAGTGCCAATCACATTTTTTCTAAGGCGAGATGCTTGATCAAAATGGTGTTTGCTCTAATTTTGATATGTTCAACATCATACTCCTAAGAAGGCCACCAAAAGAAAGAATTGTAAGATGGAACTTTGTTGTTGAGAATCACCAACTTGACATAATGAAGGTAAGTATTGGTTGCAATAGATATGAGCTAAAGGCAATTTTGGGTATGGCTCCAAATTTTAGATCTATTGTGTTCGACATTTCCAGCACTTGTACACTTTCCTTGCAGCCAAAGAAGAGTTTTCAATCACATGCTAGGGGAATTTCCAATCCATTGTCATTGTTGAGGTGTTCACAGCTAGCACAAAGGTGACTTCCGGCCATTACATTTCTGATTTTGAGCAAAAGAATGCAATGTTACAGCAAAGGTATGGAGAATACCTTTTGGTTTAATGTTGTGTGTAAAGGGTATCACATGTTGAGATCACAAAGTGCAAACGTCCCAGCATTTTTTCTGCTTTTGGGGAAGAAATTTGAGGTGATGTATGACTGTTACAGCCACCTTCTAGCTTACATAGAGTCTGATCCAAACCATTTTTCAAGTGGGGAAGCTTGGGACATCATGGTTAGCCTCTTTGGAGTCCAAGGTAAACATTATAACACCAGTTTAGAAGAGATGAGCATATTTGTTAGCCTGCAATGGTCACACTTCTTTGAAAAGTACATTACAAACTTGAAGTTCAAGATGGATGAGAAGGAGGTGATACTCCACGGCATATTGAATGGAGTCCTACGCATGGTTGAAGAGAAAAGAAGAGAGGTGAGTGTTCAAGGAACCCAAGCCACTCAATTCATGGATATCATCAGGGATCCATTCCAAGGTAAGATACTTCGCTATGATAATGTTTAGCTTCTTGTAAATGTTTTCATTGTGGCACACTGAAGACGGCCACTCAATGAGATATTGGCAAAATGAGATCTTTTGGGTAAAGATCATTAAGTTAACATGGCTAGTTGGAATTTTGGCGGCAAGAACTATGACCCATGGATCAATATGAGCATCGTTTCCCATTTTAGAACTGCTGTTATCCACATTTCTAGCTTCCCACACATTCTATCGGAAGCCATAAAGAAGTTTTTAATCACAAGGAGGATACAATTTGCACCCATTGTCTTGGTGAGATGTCTGCAGCCAATATAAGATGGTTTCCAGCCACTACAACTCTAATTTTGAGTAAGAAAATGCAATGCTACAGCCATGGAACCCCTTGGGACAACATGGAAAGGACTTGTGGAGACCAAGGTGACCATTATAACAGCAATATAGAAGAGGTGAGTATAGTTGTTGACATGCATTGGTTACATGTACTTTGAAAGTTCATTATTAGAAAGGGATTCAAGATGAAGGGAATTTTTTCTCAAGGCAACTCTCTTGCTAAGGCAGTCATGAGCATCGCATGGAGACCTCAAGGAGAAGTTTACATAAAAATCAAAGTGATGCAGCAAAAGCATGGTGAGGTAGCATCAAACTTGGAAGGTTGTGCAAATATTCAACCCCAAGGAAAGAGGAGAGCGATTATTGATGATCTCCTACTACCCAGGGAAGTGTAATACCCCTCTTCTTTTCGTCATCACCTTGGTTTCTTGTACGTTATTTATGTGGTCTTTGGTCATGTTTAATTAATTCGTTTTAAATTAAAATAAATAGTGAACCATCATTACAAATATTAAAATATCATTTAATAGATTTGATTTAATTATTAAATTAATCATATATTTAATTAATTGAAAATGTGGTTTGATTAATAATTGATCTAGCATTATTAAGTCATTATTATTATTTCGTTAATGTTGACACTTAAAATTGATATTATAAGATAAAATTTACAAGTATTAAAGTTCAATTATTGGTGATTATTATTAATGTGGAGGAGTTAATAAATGGATTTGAATTCTATGGGATATCAATGTTATATTATATTAAATCCAAAATATTATTTTATTCAATGGAATTTTTAAAAGGATTTTAAATATAAATAATATAATTGATTATTGTCCCGGTGATCATTCATTTTTTCGGGAAACAAAGAGGTTTTAGAATTGAAGAGTTTCTCAGTTTCTTTATATTGCTTGGTTTTGGACCTTGGTTGCTTTGGGGAATGGATCTTTCTTATGCTTCTTGGTAATTGGGGATGCCATTTGAGAAATTTGTTCAATTGTTTTAGAAGACATTGGCTGGATTTTGGGGGATACCATAATCATTCTTTCGAGGGCTCTGTTTCAGATAAAGGTGTGTAATTGATTTTATATAGGTTTAAAATCTTATTGGTTGCAATGAAATGGGTCTTACGGTATTAAAATTGAAATCTATTCTGTCTTGATTTAATCCGTGGAAGCTGTTAATGTTTGTAGCTGCAGGAGACATTTTTCTTACCTGCAATGGTTTATGCATTTGAAGAATCTCTTCCGTCTCTGAAGAGTTTCAATGTTTCAGTTTTTCTTTATGCTTTCAAGTTGTTGAACAGTTTTGGTTCGATTCTTGAGGAACTTACTGTTGATATTTTCAGATCTATGCAAGGAAAATACAATCTATAGATAGCTTTTAAAACTGAAACAATATATAGACAAAATTGACAAAGAAAGGTGGAAAGATGGTACCAATTTTGTACACTAATTTATCTTGATAAGTCTGCCCTTGTTTTAGATCTGCAACTCCAATATTGATGTGATGTAGAAAATGCTACCACACAGGTCCAAAATCGTAGCCCACTAAAGTGTTAAATTCGAACCCCAAGGCATGCGAATTCTGTCTAAGAATTTTCCCTAAAGTAATGTGTAAAATAGTAGATGGGGATCAAGCCCTAGATAGGGTAATTCACACCCTTGATATGTATAATATTCTGATCCAAATCGCACACCAGATTTTGTATCAATTCGGACTCCAAGTATATAT
>MU225783.1:1253687-1268860 GCA_018584345.1 Thuja plicata
AGGGTAATTCACACCCTTGATATGTATAATATTCTGATCCAAATCGCACACCAGATTTTGTATCAATTCGGACTCCAAGTATATATATAAATTCGCTGATGAATGCCTGAAATAATTCGCTCCAATTTACTGCCAAATTGCACCCCAATTTGCTGATAAATTTCGCTCTATAATGCAAGGATAATTTGCCTTCTTTGCATTCTTGAGAGGAAGAACAAACGTTATGGTTTTGGTGTGTTCTTCTCCAAGAATTGAACTTGAATATATATGTGCCTTGGTAATTAACTATCCCTCCAAGAGATGGCCGACTTGGGCCCTTTTAGTTAATTATTATATTTGTTTATTTTATAATAATAATGCCTTAGTTATTATTATAAAATTGCACATGTATATATATCGCAAGGGTGATAATAAATAGCAAATTATTATTATCTTCAAATGCCCGAGTTGATCTTAGCCGTAAAGGCTATAATGTTAACACTTACAAAGTCTAATTCGCCACCAAATCTAAGGTCACGCAATATGTAACTGTCGTCGGCATGGGTGCCACAAAAGTTATGTATTCTCGCATCTTCCTCCCGTTCAAGACGTCATTCAAGAGGCTTATTATCATGTGTCATTTGGTATTCGAAGGGTCTAATCTTTCGTAACTGCCGATCATTGATGAGGCACCATCATGTAACTGAAGGGACTTTGAGTGAATGTTGAGACGACGAAGACATGTAGAGTTATGGCCTAGTAATGGAAGTGACTAGCTATAGCGTCAGTTTTTCTCAGTGTCTTGTATTTCTGAGCGACATTTTTTGGGAGTTAGAGAATATATAACATCTTGGATTTTGTTTCTCCGTATTCGGAGATTGTATGATATTCTTAAGTTATGTGATACTGATTGCCAATTACAGGGGTGTGACATCGATAGCTTTTGTAGATTCATGTTATGTGTGATATTCATTGGCAGTGTTGTTCGAATGATCATTTTGTTGGTGTTAAGTAAATGATTGTTGTGTTATTTTTGTTTTGAGATCGTCGTGAATGTTGTATGAAGATTATAGTTGGTATTCCTACTGTGAGTATCAGGGGTGTAGGATTCATTGTGTAATCAGAGCATTCTGAGATAACTTATCTATTCTATGTTATAGCTGAGAGGATTTATTATTATTCTTTGCTGAAGAACTTTGTAAAAGTATCAGACCTTTTCTTTTTCAATAAAGTGATAATTTTGGTGTGGCTGGGTCTTTTTCCCTCGAGTGGGATGGTTTTCCCAGGGTGTCTCTGTTGTTCTTGTGATCCTGATTTATCCGATCTTTGTTTTATACATTTTTGGTTCTAAACATTAACATGGTATCAATGCAAGGTTTAAGGAAAGATTCAGAACCAAATTTATGCAAGTGCTTGAAGATTCAGAGGGAGCTTGAGCGGCAGATGGAAACTACCAAGTCCTTTGCAGAGGATTAGCAAGCTCGAGAAGCAATGTGGCTTTGAAAGCTCATTGTTTGGTCAAATATTAGAGACAGCTATAATTTATTGTGATAATCAAAGCTATGAGAATGTTGCCCCTGCTGAGAGGGAGTCTCAGCATTCATCAGTTCTTATTATGCCCTTGTAATGCATTTTTCTCTGAGACGAAGAAATTTGAGGTGAAAGCCCTTGTAATGCATTTTACTATGAGATGGAGAAATTTGAGGTGAAAGCCCTTATTTCTCTTGTTTACCCCCGTGGGGTAACAGAGATTATTTGTATGCCTTTTTGTTTGGGAGTCAGGTTTGTCGAAGGCTGTAGGAGAGGCGAAGCAAACCGGACTACTATCTTCTCCCCTACTAAATCACTATCCTCATCCTCTGAGTCACTGCCAGAGGGCTCTATGGTGGTCTCTCAGTCGCTATCCGCATCCCCAGGATCAGATTCCACAACTTACCTTGGCCTCTTTTGTCTAGCTGTCGTTCCTCCGGTGTCCAAGTACCGCCAGTAGAAAACTAGGGGCTCGCCTTCTACAAATTTTTCTCGAGGTACTAGTTCCAACTCGTCTACGGGAATTCGCAAAGTAGCCTCGAGGAATAGCCCAATGGCATGGTGCGGCATATAGAACATGCAGTGCTACAAGGTCATGAACTCATACATCCTTTCGGATAACACCATTGCCCAGTCATACACTATGCCATTCATCAGGTCGTTCATATATACAATCTGTGGTAATGCAATGTCGGATGCCCTACTCACCCCGGTAAGTCTGCTTTTCACAACATCCAGCATGCACCGCCAGGAACACTCGGCCACAAACTCCTTCTTGATGCCTCGGCTCTTTGTTGCCTGCACTATTGAATCCAACTCGGCTCGGGTGAGGATGCGAGAAATTCGTTTTATCCAAAACTCTTTTCTCTCGGCTGTCATTTTATGCTTTTTGATTTCAATCTTCTGTCCATTCCTCCCCGGAATGCCAAACACTCGAGTGAAGTCGGCTGGGGTAAACGAAACTGTAACCACATGTTTCCTGTACTGGAATGTGCTTTTCCTTGTGTGCCTATCGAATGTATTCACCATTATCTGCAGTGTAAGATCAAAATTTTCACAGGGAATAGGGGCATTGCCCAATGTACGCCACCGTGTCATAACAACTTCTTCACTTCATCTGTCTTTGGTGTTTCGTGCCACCATTTCCGGCATTCTAACCCGTTGAGGCCTTCGAATGCCATAGTTTCATGTGTGACTTGCTCCTTCTAGACAGCTTTGCCTCTCCCCATTTTTCCTGCTACCTATACTCCTGAGGGCAAAACCCTCACTTTCTTTTCCTTGTTCACCTTTTCTTCCAACTGAACCTTCCAGTTCTGCTTCCCTGCGGAATGCATAATTGTCCGCTTCGTTGTCGTTTTGCAAGAAACAGTTAGGGCTTCTTTAATTTTCTCTTGCTTCCCTTACCGTCGTCCTCTCGATCTTTTAAATAAAAATGTAATGCTATCCCTTCGTTGGCTGTTGTACAAAACTGTAGGTTTCCCTCCCCACGCGTGTATTTGAATATCTTTGATCGGCATTGTCGTGCAGTTGTATGGAATCACAACACATTGTCTCCCTATGTTTTATTTCTCTTGCACCATACAGTTACCACAATGTTGTGTTGCGTCAAACTACCCTTACTCCGTACAGATATTCATCCTCACCCTGCGTTTTCGTATTCCTTTCACCTACGGTCGCTCTGTCGCTTCCTACCATGGTGCATCCACCGGCTCTGAATCTCTTTCAAGCCGCTCCAGTTGTGCTTCCGCGGTTTTGATGTCTTTTGCGCAGCCTTTTATATTTGACGGTGAGTGGTCACCGTTCGGTGACGTACCAACAGTGGCAACCACCGTTTGGTGACTTCACCATTCAGTGACTTCACTGTCGGGTGACAGTCACCGTCGGGAGACTTCACCATTCGATACTAGTCACCGTTTGGTGACGTCCGACGGTTCTCTTTTTTTTTCAATTTTTCGATTATTTTTTTTCAATATTTTACCTATGCCTTTCAGGGCGATCCTGGCTTCCTTGCCCCTAGTGATAGACTTTTACATTTGAGCCAGTGACGGTGTCCGGAATCTCTCTATCGTCGACTGTCCATAACTTCACCGCCCCATTCGCTGCAACTTCCCGAATTTTATATGGGCCTAGCCACTTTACTTTGAACTTGCCAAGTTTAATTTCATTTTGCCCATTAAACTTCAATGCCAATTGGCCGGGTGTAAACTTCATCCCACGAAGGTGCTTGTCCTGCCACAGTTTCCTTCATTGTTGCGCTACGTCTGTCGCCCACTGTGTCATTGCTCTTTTCTCATCTAGCTTATTCAAGGCATAAAGTCTCTCCCTCAGACTCTCCATGTCGCCCAGTTTGTTATCAATGGCTATTTGCAGGCTAGGAACCATGAATTCGGCGGGTACTACTGCCTCCTGTCCGTACATCAACTGGAGGGGTGTCTGCCTGGTGGTCACTTTGTATGAGGTACGGTAGGCCCATAACACCAAAGGCAACTTTTCCTCCCAGTCTTCCCCTTCAACTCCACAGGACTTATAGATGACTCCCACCAAGATTTTATTAGTTGCCTCGACCTGGTTGTTCGCCCGAGGATAATATGGACTTGACAACGTATGGAAAATTTTGAATCCAGTGGTTAGGAGCTTAATGATGTGATTGACAAAATGACCCCCTCTATCGCTCATCAATTGAATTTGAATGCCATACCTCCTTATTATTTGCTCGTAAATGAACTTTGCAGTGCTTAGTGTTGAGTTATCTGTTAAGGCGCGTGCTTCAACCCATTTTGTTAAATATTCAGTGGCCGCCACAATGAATCTGCATCGTCGAGCACGACTGGCCTTTAAAGGTCCGACGAAGTCCAACCCCCATCTTTCGAATAGCTCCTGTGCATAGGAAGGATTGAGACACATAAAATCCCATTTGAGGGGTTTCACTGCTCGCTGACAAGTATCACATCCGATTACCCATTCTCGAGCATCGTTGTACAATGTTGGCCACCATAAGCCGGCTAAGAGCACCTTCCTTGTTGTCGTATCGAGACCCGTGTGTCCTCCTGGTAGTCCTTTGTGGGCTTCCCTTAGCACACTTGGTACTTCCTCCTCCATCACGCATCGCCTAAGTACTTGGTCTGGACCCATTTTGTACAACAATCCATTGATTAGTTGGAAGGTCCTAATCCTGAGGACCAACTTCCTTTGTTCTCCCGGAGGCATGTCTTGAGGGAACCGGGCGGTGGACAAATACTCCCCTATGCTTGTATACCACTTCGAGAGTACGATAATATGAAACAAATGCGCGTCTGGGAAGTCGTCATTTATTCCAACAAGTGGCTCGCCAGACTTGATTCGTGATAATTGGTCGCCGATCACGTGACTACGTCCTGGCCGCACAACAATCTTGAATGTGAACTCTTGAAGTAAGAGGAGCCATCGACTCACCCTTCCCTGAATAATAGGCTTGTTGACTAGGTATATGAGAGCCTGGTGGTCCACATAAAAGGTAAATGGCGTTGCCAGTAAATCGTGTCTAAATTTCAGGACAGAATAGACCATTCCAAGGGCCTCCCTTTCTGTGGTGTTGTAATTCTTCTCAGCATTCGACAACAACCTTCTTGCAAAATATATGGGGTGATCCAGTCTATGCCCTCCTTCCTGAGCCATGGTGGCTCTGATGGCATAATTTGATGCGTCCACGTGCACATGAAATTCTTTGTCCCAATTAGGGAATGCAAGAATAGGAGCACCCAACAATCTTGTTTTCAAATCCTTGAAGGCTTCCTCTTGCTCCTTCCAAGTGTACGGCTCTCCCTTCATGCGAAATTCTTGATGAATCGACGGTAGTATCCGATATGGCCCAAGAAAGATTTGACACCAGTCACGTCCGTAGGAGCCTCCATCTCAACTATTACCCGTACCTTGTCGAGGTTTGTTTTTAATCCCTCCCTACATACTATGTGCCTGAGCAACTTCCCTTGTGGCACCATAAACCGACACTTCTTTGGGTTAAGTGCCAGATGGGCTCGCTGACAGCGTTCCATGAACTCCCCCAAAGCCGCAATGTGCTTGTCCTGCCCGCTTGTCTTGCCCGCTAAATATGGACCAATCATCCAAGAATGCTTTAATGTTCTCGATTGACATCTTGTCAAAGATATGTAAGATAATCAGTTGGAAGGTCGCCGGTGCATTGCAAAGGCCGAAGGGCATTCGATTGTATGCATATACACCATCTTCCACTACGAAGGTTGTTTTCAATTTGTCTTCCTCAGCAATGGATATCTGGTTATATCCGGAAAACCCATCCATGAATGAATAGATCTCGTGGTCGGCTACTTCCTCCAATATACTATCAGTGAATGGAATGGAAAACAGGTCCTTAATTGTCACTGCGTTGAGGCATCGAAAATCTATGCAAATGCGGATTTGGTTGGCTTCCTTCTTTAAGGATATCACAATGTGGGAAACCCACACACTTGTGTCAACCCGAAAGATGATACTCGCTTCCAACATCCATTCAATTTCAGCCTCCACCCTTGCAGCATAATTCTTGTTCATCCTTTACAGCCTCTTTCCTACAGGTTGGGCTCCGAGAACCAAAGGAATCCGGTGCACGCATAACTTCGAGGGTACACCTGTTAGATCCTTGTAAGTCTAGGCGAACACGTCCTTGAACTCTGTAAAGATTTTGAATGTCGTCGTCTTTAATACTGGGTTCCAATCATCCCCCATTAGGATGATTTTGGGTTCTGCTCATCTCCGAGATTAATCTCCTTCAGCTTCGCTTCTTTGTATCGGATCGGTTCATCCTTGGAGAACTGATGGGCAGGACTCTCCTTGATTCGAGCTTCTCCTTCTTTGTATTCTTTGTATTCCCGAGGGAACTCGTTCGAGTCTTCCTCAATCTGCAGCATATTACAAGACGGAGGGAATTGTTCATAGTCACTCATTTACCAATGAAATAGGCCATCCATAGAGTCTGTATCATCCTCCAATTCTAGTACCCCTTCGTCATCGGGCTCCATACTCTCTTTCCCTTCATCTACTCCATTGTCGGATTCGGAGTTTGAGGAAGATACCATTTCCTCTCCTACCATCTGTGTCCTCAGGTCGACCACAAACTTTCTCCCCCCCTTCTCGAATGATAAAGTTTTTTTCTTCCAGTTGTGATTTTCTTTCGCAGCCACAGCCACAACCACCCTCTCCCTAGGATGGCGTCATACCCTTTCCGCTTCATAGGAATCACTACGAAGTCCAAGGTAAAAGGCTTTGTCTTGATGGTTACTTGTTGTGCCATCAGGGTTCCGAGGGGTTTGATGCCATGTTGGTCAGCCCCTGATAAGTTGAAGGTCGGCAACCACAACGTCGGTTTTTCGAGACTCTTCCAAGTGTCCTCGGGTAGAACGTTCACCCCTAATCCACCATCGACAATTGTGTTAGTGAGAATGGTACCCAAGATAACCATCTCGACTACTATAGGGTTTGGCCCACTGTTTATAGCCAATATCATTGGGTCTGTTGCGGAACCGCCAGGAACCTTTGTTCGTTCCAATGTACTTGTTGGGATGGTTTGACTGTTAAACAGGGTTGTTTTAGATGCGGCATCATTCCGAGTAGGTCCTTGACTTTCACCAGTATCTCCAATTGCATTATCTGCCTCGGGATGTTTTGTTTTGTCGTGGCTCGAGTAGAAGTGACCGAGGTATCCCTTAGGTCCCTTTCGGCCTGCAATTCCCTCTCAATCTCCACCTTCGCCTCGAGTACTCTTTGTTTCTCTATACGAGGGTCAAGATAAGTGGCCTTTGCTTGTGCTCATGTAATTGCTAGGATGTCTTCCTCCGTATCTCTTCTTTCCAATTCAATGCAGTTGCAACCAAGCTTCGGGCAGTTGACTCCTCGTGGTCCCTCGGTCCACACCACCTACACAGTTTCTATGGAGGAGTTTCCTCCTTCTGGCAATCGCGGGCAAAGTGTCCCCACTGGTTGCAATTTCTACATTGTATCATTGGCCTTCCCTTCGCATCATACTGGATCCGAGGGCGATTGTTGTTATTGTTATTACTCTGCCTCCCCGTTGGTTATTTTTGTAGCCGCCGAATGATGCATTATTATTATTATTATTTTGTTGATCGCTGGTTGTAGATGTGGAAGGTTGCTCCTGCGTGAACAACACTTGTTGATTCCTAGCCCTCAAGTTATAGGGGCATTCTTTGGTGGAATGTCCCGCAATCTGGCAGATGTCGCAAAAGGATTTCTTGGGCAAGAACCTTTTGTGTGTCCACCTTCCTTGCAGTCCGTACACCACACCTCATCCTCCTTGGTTTTGCTTGATCCTCCTTTCGTTGCCCTAAGCTCCTTCATCATCCTCTGGAGGTCTTTTTGTAAAGCATGCACTTTCTTACTTGATTCGTCCTCACTACTTTCCTCCGAGGACTCGTCATCCGAGGACTTAGTTTTCTTGGAGGTCTTGCATTCGCTCTCCAGATCCATTGCATGGTTATATGCATTATCGTACGATGTCCGGGGTACGATCTTCATTTTCTTTCAAAGGGAAGACTTGAGTCCTTCGACGAACCATCGCTTCTTTAGTTCGTCGACTGGGGCAGATTCCATTTTCCCAATTAGTTCCTTCAGTCAGCGCCCGTAGGCTCTAACAAACTCATTCTTAGCTTGTTTTGTACTGTAGATCTCAGCAAGGATCTCGTTGTCATCTCTTAGCAACTTAAATTCCGTTTGGAACTCTTTCTTCATTGCCCCCCACGTCGTCAAACTAGTTTTATCCACATCAGAGTACCAATCAATAGCTCCTTCCCTTAATGTGGCAGGAAACTATCTAACCCACTCATCCTGATCTGTGACTCCATTGGCGGTCCATATGGTTTCACAGGTTCGGCAATGGCGAACAAGATCCTCCTTCGCCTGGCCCATGAACTTGGGCAACTTCTGTTTATTTGAGGCCATCACTACCGGTTGTGCCCCCTGTGATTGCAGTGGTGGGGGTTGTGTCTGTCCACCCAGGTTGCCGGTATTGTACTGTGATGTGGCGGTTACCAAGTTTTGGCTACCAGATTGTCTTCCTACGTTCGGTGTCTGAGGGTCAAACAGAGTGTCTTGGCTATCCGGCGCTTGTGCCTCGTCGGTACCTCCAGTCACACTCGGTCCTTCTTCACTCCTGCTTTCTGTTCCCTTCGTCCTTGGTGTCAGGGACAAGTTCCAAAACTCTTCCTGTGTTTCCTTGGTCAATTTCAACCTTTGTCATGTTTCCTCGAGTAACTCTTCACCACTCCTTACCCGTTGGTGCTCTAGCGAACGGTAGTGTTCTCCTTCGGTTGTCACACCTCCCGTGACTCCCCCATGGTTACCTTCGGTACCACCTCCATGGTCCCCTTCGGTTAACCCTTCACTAGGTTGTCCCTCGGCGAGTTGTCTGAACCGTCGTGGACGTTCTATTTGTTGGGCAAGGATTAGAGCTTGTGTATCCTCCAAAGCATTCGGTTGTTCCTTTTTATTCCTATCTTTATTTAAGAGATTGGGCATAATTCATATTAAAACATAACATAGAACACTTTTTATTTATTCATGTTTCCGTACAACAGATCAACTGTGTTATCTTGTTATTATGGATTTTTCAGTGTTCCTTTTATTCCTTCCCCCTTCTTAAAGCTCATGGGTTTGTTCTTCGCCGATTGCCATCGCGCTCCTCTTCCTCACGGTGATTGTTTTTGCCGAAGTTCCTCAGGATTCGTTGTCAGCGATGTTCACGCTCTACGTCCTCCCTTTGGTTTCTTTGGGCAATGGTTGCCTGCGCCAACAGATAGGGTAATTGATGCAACAGCCTATTTGCAACAGGGCTGACGTTCAGTGCGTCCCACACAGTGCCCCCAATAACTTCTTCTCGTACAGCTTCGCTTCGTACGAACATTTCAATGGCTGCCTGAAATAGAATGCGAAAGTTTATTGTCAAAGCATGCTCCCCTTCAAAAAGTTTTGTAATTCTGTCCTCGTTGGTTCTCACATTGCTATTCTCCTCAAATGGTAATCCCATTCAACCATTCATTCTATCACTTGCCAGATTCAGTTGGCAACGGCGCCAAATGTTTACCCTCATGGGGTAACAGAGATTATTTGTATACAAAAGGTAAAGTACTTAACAGAGAATGTATAGAGAACATAACAGCATTGTATTCATAGATTGATTACCATGTACAAATGTATTTCCGCATAATCATAGTCAGCACATCCCTTGCTGGAAGAGATAAATGCATACATATAGTGTCTGAGGGGATGCGAGGCAAACCCTCGCATCCGTGTAACTCCGTCGGATGGACCAACCGTTTAACTACCCATTTACCCGACAACAGCTCTTTCCACTCATGGGAGTAGCCATAGTGGATGACATGTTGAGAGACTCCATGACAAGATCTGGTTGGGTGACTCCGTGATGGGAGCTTGTGTTTATTTCACACATGGGAGCAGCCATGGTGAACAGAGTGATTCCAAGATGCTATCACGTTGAGAGACTCCGTGATAAAGTTTTGGTTTCCTTCACAATGGGTGTAGCCATTGTGACTGTCATGTTGAGAGACTCCATGACATGAGAATCTGGAAAAATATCTCCTTTGCTAAGAGGGAGTGTTAATGTTTGTAGCTGTAAGAGACATTTTTCTTACCTGCAATGGTTTATGCATTTGTAGAATCTCTTCCGTCTCTGAAGAGTTTCCATGTTCCAGTTCTTATTTATGCTTTCAAGTTGATGAAAAGTTTTGGTTCGATTCTTGAGGAACTTACAGAGTCTACTTCGCCAGCAAATGTTAGGCCACACAATATGTAACTGCCATCAACATGGGTGCCACAGCAGTTACTTATTCTCGCATGTTCTTCCCATTCAAGACGTCATTCAAGAGGCTTATTATTGTGTGTCATTTGGTATTCGAAGGGTCTAATCTTTCGCAACTGCTGATCATTGATGGGGCACCATCATGTAACTGAAGGGACTTTGCGTGAATGTTGAGATGATGAAGACATGTAGAGTTACGACCTAGTAATGGAAGTGACTAGCTGTAGCGTCAGTTTTCTCAGCGTCTTGTATTTCTGGGCGACATTTTCCGGGAGTTAAAGAATATATAACATCTTGAATTCTGTTTCTCCGTATTCAGAGATTGTATGATACTCTTAAGTTACGTGATACTGATCGTGAGTTACAGGGGTGTGACATCGATAGCTTTTGTGGATTCACGTTATGTGTGATATTCTTTGGCAGAGTGTTGTTTGAATGATCATTTTGTTGTAGGTGTTAAGCGAATGATTGTTGTGCTATTTCTGTTCTGAGATCATCGTGAATGTTGTATGAAGATTATAGTTGGTATTCCTACTGTGATTATCAGGGGTGTACGATTCATTGTGTAATCAGAGCATTCTGCAATAACTTATTTATTCTATGTTATAGCTGAGAGGATTTATTATTATTCTTGGCTGAAGAACTTTGTAAAAGGATCAGGCCTTTTATTTTTCAATGAAGTGATAATTTTGGTGTGGCTGGGCTTTTTCCCCTCGAGTAGGAGGGTTTTCCCAGGGTATCTTTGGTGTTCTTGTGTTCCTGATTTATCCAATCTTTGTTTTATGCATTTCTGGTTCTAAACATTAACAGAAGCACTGTTTATATGTGCTGCTTTTCCTTCATGTTTGCAGACTCTTCTTTACGGGTCAGTCCTTTTGAATTAATTTATTCATAAGGTCATGCTTAAGCGCTAGTAATGCTTTTCTTGGGCATTGAAAGGGGACTGTTTTGGTCATTTTTTTGTGACCGTTATATGCTGATTATTGGCTTCCTGTTGGCAGAGTAAAAACTTTCTTAATTCTGCCTTTGAATCTGGCCTTTGGTTTAAACAAACTTATAGCTTTTCAGGCACTGAATTTTCTCCTATATGCACTGCCCATTCCATAGTTTGAAGTGCTATTTTAGCCGATGTCTTAAGCTTGCTTTGGCGATGGTTGTGGCAGAGTTTTCTTCTTTGTAGAGAACTATGCATCCCCTGTTTATGCTGCCAATACTCTGTATAGTTTTGGGTTTTAAAAGATGGTTTTACTTGTTTATTTTAGGCGCTTTATTAGTGCTAGATTTAATTCTATTTGCTGAATTTTTATCAGCTAATCTCCCTGTCCTGCCGCCATTTAGTTGTAGGTTTTATTCCTTGTTTGGGGGTTAGTATAGCGCTGTTCTTTCTGTGTTTATTTGCTGAAACTCCTCACCGTTTCCTGCAGCCATACTTCCATGATTGGGACATTTCTTGCTTATGGTCGAATTTGTATTTTTATTTCTTGGATTTTTACAATTTAGAATATATTGAGGTCTGCCAGTTTCTTCTTGACATTGGGGCACTGGCTTCACTGATTTGTAAAGAGGAAATCAACCTTGCTGGACTTGTTTTGTATCCTATGTGTTGACTCAGTTCTTGGAGCTATCAGGCGCTGATTTGAAGCACTAGTTTTCTTGTCTTTGCTGTTCATATGGTTCTTTGCTCAGTTTATTGATTAAAATTGCATTATATTATGTTATATGTGATTTAAATAATGTTTATAACCATACGCTCATAAAATAGTTATAATTGTTCATTAGTGAGATAATGCTATGAATGATTATAATCGAAAATTAAAAGTGAGGGTGTGATTATTTATACTGTTTGCAAAATGTTATAATCTGATTACATATTTGTTAAAAGTAAAGATCAATAAAGACTATCATAAAAAAAAATTGACTACCGTGAAGTGGATTATAATGGTTACGATAAAGATGCTTTAAATTGAGCTATGTATTATATTTGTTAAATTTAATGAGCGTCCTTGGAAGTTTATTAATGTATATATTCATTTAACATAGAATCTGTGAATCTGTGTACCTTGGCATCCTTTCTGTGGAGGCTCTTGAGGATTGAGTTTTGGTTGGGGGAAGTCAGTATGTCTATCAGAGGCAGAGTACGGTTCTTAGGACTTGATATTTTGGTGATGCTTAATTTGATATTTTTATTCAATCATTGAGTTTTTTATATGGTTTGGAGAATCTGGAGATCGATGATGGATTTATGTTTATGCGAATTATGGTTTTTTGGAAATTTGCCTTGCCATGTGAGGTACTTGTTGATGTTTCCGGGATTGTTGGTCTTTTGAAATCCAACGTTATGGTGAGAATATTTTATGGAAGTAATTTTATTGGATCCACATCGGGGGGGTTAACTTTTAGACAATTATGAAAGTTATGGTTTGAGGATTTCAATTCTTGTATGGAAACTCTATCCTCATGATGTATTGATTATTTTGGTTATTGTACCCCATTGGATATTTTGGTGGATCCTGATGTTTATGATTTGATTTCTTGCCATTTTGGGTTTTATGTTTGGGCGGGTGGGGGGGGGGGGGTNGGTTCTAGGAGCATAGCTTGGAGGGTGGCTCACAATGGGGGTTGAGGCCCAAATGGTCAGTCTAGGACAACCCATTGTGGAATTTTAATCGAGTGAAAACATAATTAAAATGAATTGGGTTGGGTTACACATTGATCAAGATAATTAAGTTTCCTCACTCACTACCATGTGTGAGGCTGTGTGGACCATGGATGGGTTGGAGAAGGCCCAGTGGCCTGTGTGGCGTTGATTGGCAAATCAGCAATCCTTGTCCTCACGAAAGGTTGCCAGTTCCGCATGAGTTCCACCTGGGGGCCGAGGTCTAGAGGGGGAGACTGCCAGGACAACCCAAGAGTGGGAGCTAACCCAAGGGTGGAAGCTATGTGATGACACTCTTCGGCATGTGTCTTAGGATTCCCTCAGTCAGCCTTGTGGTTCGCCTCTGGCATAGTGTGGTGTCTTGTGGTATCCCATGTGTATCTCTGTGATATGTCATATTTTCTTCTTTGTGCATATGTCATGTCATGTCATGTTTGGTCTTCTTGTGTTTTTTTGTAATGTGATTTGTTGTGCTTGCTTGCATGGTGTGGGGCCTTCTGTTATCTCCTAGCTCGAGGGAGTGGGCCTCAGGGTTCCACACAGCTGGGTGGCAAATATTTTTCCACAAGGCTCATTTTGGTTAGTGGCTTTTGGATAGTTTTTGTAGTACTCTGGCATCTTCATTGTATCTTTATATCATCTTCTTGATAGATGATCATTATTGTAATTTGTATCATACGTTGTAAAGGATTTTGGCACTGTAAGCATTTACTCATGTAAATAACTGTAACCATGTCATACATGTATATTGATGTCCATTAAGATGTGATGTTGAATAGATTGATTGTGTACTTGATTATTATCATTAGTCTCTTATGGATTCATGGTTTATAAAATAGATGTTGCATTATTAATCTAATGGTTCCATTTTATGATTGAAGTTGTAATAGTGTTTATGCGTTGCTAAGTAGCGACGTCGGGGAACCTAAGAGGACGTGATGTTGATATTGTAATATGTTGTATTATGATATAATGTTAATGTTAAATGTATAGTTAAAGTTTTTTAAAAAAATTGTGTCATGTTTATTGCGATTTCATGTTGTCCTCTTGGGTTCGCTGGTGGGACATTACAAGGAGGGAATATACAGAAGACATCTATGAACTAAATTATCATCATTAATGCCGCTGTTATTATCAGTTACACTCATACAAGTGGATACGCAAGTGTTTTCAGTCATGGGAAGGAGTGTTTTTCAGTTTGTGACCGCTAACAGAGAATTTACAGTCTTTATAGGGATGTTTTCAGCCTCTACATTGCTCATGATTTTTATTTTGCAAATAAATTTTAGTATTGCAACTGCTATATTATTGTCATGCTGCTGGTCTTGCTAATCTCAAATCATCAGCTGCTACCATAAGTCATGAACAGCTGCAAGTGTGCACATTTTATAGAGGTTTTATCACAACCCGACGTTGGTAGAAGGTTTCAGCTTAAGGGGACAAATATTTCAACAATCATAGTTCTCATTTAGGTGAGATTCCAGGTGATTTGTGAATGTTGTCACTTGTTTCCAACCCATACACAGTCACATTTGCACTATATTTCGAGAGGTACAACTTGCCATCTCATTGAAGGTGTTGGTTATATTTCCTGTTTTGGCTGCTGTGCCTCGTTCCTTGTCCTACCCTCTGAAAATTTTTAGGTTTTCATGTCTGAGCTTTGCCCAAATTGTCAAAACCCTGCAAAAACCCTAGCAATCAAGTGTTAAACGATGCATTTTAAAACCCTTTGCCATGTCTTATATTTCTTCATTACCTTTTTGTGTCACTTAAAGCATGTGTTTTAAGTCATGTCGCTTCGTCGCGTAATCCTAGCAGAATATTCCATTCTGTCTCCCGACTCTGCTTTTTCCTTTGTCGCGAAGTCTCCTTAAAAAACAGAATATTCCCTCTTCTTTCTGAGACTTTGCGATCTCTGTTTAGTCGGGTTGTCGCGGGATCACCATGTCATAAGCTTTGTAAAGAAACGGGGCCCACTGTTAGTCGGGTGATCGCGTGATGTTTTCCACAGTTGGGAAAAAATGCTCCGACTTCGCGATTAACCTTTGTCGCGTTATCGCTAAGTCATACCACAGCTAACAGTTAGCAATGCCTTCAGTCGCGTAGTCTCCAGATCAAACGGCGGTTAAGAGATAATAGCTCAGACTACGCGACTAACTGTTTGATGTTTACAGTGTTACTCAG
>MU225783.1:1271023-1303234 GCA_018584345.1 Thuja plicata
CTCGAAAACGAAGAAGGACCTTATCCAGTCCTTAGCAATTAGGCTTTTCTTGTCCCTAAATCAGTATTAGGAAGCATGGTGTTCAAATAGTTATTTCAAGCACTGTGGTTCATACAAGAAAAATCCCCAACAGAAGGGTCTATAGGAACTCAAAGTTTTGGTAATCTAGATTCTACATTACATAGGAGGAGCCAAGCAGGGTGACACAAACATAGTGGTGAGTACATATGGCAACCCTTATTTTGGTGGAGGTTAGTAGATATTTTCATGCACCATCAAATAAAAGATTATTTTGAGATCAGGTTGTTTTTGAAAAGAGGTGATCAAATTAAATGAGATTGTGTAAGGAGTTGTGAATGTTGGAGATAGTAGAACTCACAGTGTTCTTTGGCAAGAATTGTCTCATAGACATTACAGTTTGATTCATGTCAATGGCACGGTGACACTCAAACATCTGGGTTTGCAGTGTTCTTCGGCAAGAGATACTTCATCGAACAAGTACAAGATCTAGCCTCTATGGGCATTAAAACATGATTCGTCATTTAGAATTGCAATTGCTTGTAGGCAAGCAATTCTAAGAAGATTGGAGTCTCGTGTCCCTTTTTGAATTAAGATAATTAATAATAATATATAAGCTGGGCCCAATAATCCTAATTTTATGGGCAAATTAATAATATTACTATAGTTAAATAAAAAATGTTTTTAAACACTAGTATTAAAATAAAAGTATTTTTCAATATTTAATATATTAAAAAATAAAATAAAAAATTAAAAGTATTTTTAAATACTTGGATGGAAATTTAGGACCCAAGAGCCCAGTTTGAAAATGTATGTCAAGGTGGTACATATCCTCATTTGGACATTATTCAAGTCATCCTTTAGCATCCAATTTCAGATTTGAGCAATTTGTTCAATCTAGGGCATCCGAGGATGAAAACCTTTGGTTTGTTCGAGGTTTGGAAGCACAAAACGCTCTTGAATTCCACATTTGAGAATCAAGGACAAAAACCCTTGTTTCCAGCTTTGGGTGATTTCATCCAAGAATCATGATTGTGTTTATTTGTGGAGGATTTGAAGATATTTTCAATTCGCTGCAATGGCACTACAGTGTTTTGCCAGCAAAAATCTTTATTTTGTTGCCTTACCATATTTGAGGGTTTCTAGATTAATTTACAAGATTTTGGAGAGTTATTGTGGATCAGAAGTGCTGGATTTAAATTGTTTATCACATTTCCAATCAACCCTAGCTCTGTGCCACCTTTGAAGTAAGAAAACCAGACATTTTGTGCATTTAAACAGCCACATCAGCTGCTGTTTGTGCTCTTCCAGTCATCTTTTTCAGCAATCGGCAATTTGAAGTAAAAGGCAACCTTGCAAGAAGAAAACTCCTGACTTATGACATGATGCAGATGTTTCCAAGGCAGATCTGAATTTTTATTAGCATTTTTGTTGAGATCTCTAGCCAGTCATTCCATTCAAGGGCATAAAGTAATATTAATTATCATTTGTGAGAGAAATTACTAATTAGCATCAAGATGGGTCTGCGTATAAATTTCAGTCACATTTTACCTTCCTAGCAACAGTGGTACAACTTTTCAGACTTCTAATGCAATATCATACAACTATACCACACCGTACAGCAGCTTGTAAGTGCAAAAGGTTCATTAAATATTGTTTTAGAGGTTGTAAAATTTTAAGAGCATTTTGACAATAAAAAAGTATTATTTTTGGAGTACTCGAACTATTTTCTGCCCTAGGGTTTGTTCTGATTTTTGAACAGCAGTTGAGGTTTATCTCATAAACCAGAAATTTACATTTTTTATGTTAAATATTGGTTGGCACATTCCATTTTCAATTGAAAATTAAGAAATAAAAATCAAGGTTTGTCATTACAATATTTAAGGGACATTATAACAATTAGTTAAAACAAAAATAGAAAAGGAAAATTTAAGGAATGATTGCTAACCTGCTCAACCTCGCATACATTGATAGCATGTGGCAATATGATACAATACTTGGCACCAATCCCTTTTCTTTTATTTCCGTGAATAGAGTTCTGCCTTCTTCAGCCATACCTGCTATGCAATAAACATTTAATATTGCCTCGTAGGTCTGTTGGTTCAAATTACAATACGATTGCTGCATATAACTAAATAGCTCTATCGCATCATCAAAGTCGCCAACCCTCCCAGAAGATTCAATCAATGCATTATGTGTCTCAACATAGGCGTCCATGTCAGCCTCATCCATTCTGTCAAAGAATGCATAGGATTCAACATCAAGCCCTCCTCTAGCATACATCTCTATAATAGAGTTGTATGTCTCTTCGTTTGGCTTACTTCCAACCTCATTCATGGTGTTAAATACAACGATGGCATCCTGATGTCAAACTTTTTTGTTAGACAGTCTATCACAATAAAAACTGGAATTGCATAAAAGATGCTTCGAGTAATATTGAAATCGCAGAAAATGCGATTTATTTCGTCTATGTACAAATGAAGAAAGCCCACACTTTAAGGGGAAAAAAGCACTGATGAATCAATAGCAGTGAAAATTACCTCATAAAGTGCTGCATTTCCATAAACATCAATAACGCTGTTGAAAACTTCCACACTGGGTACTATTCCCCTATTTTGCATGTGCTGCAGGATTTGCTTAGCATCTTCGCGTAGGCCACCACTTGCACAGGCAAGCATTATCCCGTTGTAGGTTTCCATCACAGGTTCTACATTTTCCCGCACCATGTCATGGAAAAGTGAAATCACCTCCTGGTAATAGCCTCCTTTTCCAAAAACATCAATGAGGATATTATAAGTAACAACGTCAGGTTCAGTACTACTTGCCTTCATAGAAAGAAAAAGATCTCTTACATCATCATATTGCCCACTTTTCCCATAGCAACTTAATAAGGTACTATATGTTGAAGCATTTGGGGTGCACCCTGCATTTTGCATTTGCCTAAAAACACCCACAGCTTTCTTGACAATACCAGACTTTGCATAGGCCTCCAACAGCAGATTATATGCAGTAACATCTGGAAAATTGCCCGACAACTCCAACTCTCTAAAAAGTTCCGGAACTCTGTCAAGTAAAGCTGCCTGCGCAAACGTTTCGACCACATAAGTATAAGTAAATGTATTTGGAACAATGCCAGCCTCATTCATCGTCCTAAACACCATCTCAGCCTCATTGTATAAGCCCCTGGTGGCACAAGCAGCCAGCAAAGAATTGTAAGTAATAATATCCGGTTGAATCCCTTCATGCCTCATTTCTGCAAATAGGCCCAACAAACCTTCCCAATCGTATCGCCCTTTGGCACAGGCATTTATGATAGTATTGTATGTGATAAGATTGGGAATTATCCTCTCCCTTTTCATCCTGGCAAGCAGATGAAGTGAGGTCTCGTACTGCCTATTCCGACCATAAGCATTTATCAATGCTGTGAAGGAATATACATCCCAACCCACACCCTGCTGAGGCATTTCCTCAAAAATCTCAGAGCATTTGTCAAGCAGCCCCTCCCTGCCCAAAATCCCAATCACAATTGTATAGATATGTTCATTGGGTTTGCACCACTGTTGCCTCTGCATATACTTAAACAGTCTGAGAGTCCTCTGCCAGTCCCCTCTCTGCGCAAATTCTCTGAAAATGAAAGAGAAGTCATTCAATGAAAGCTTCTTTTTGTGAGGCTCCAAGCATCTGGCTACACTGCCACGAGGGGCCAAGCTACTAATCTTATTTATTACAGTCTCCACGTCGTAGCTATATTTTCCTTTCTCTACACCAGGCGAGGGGTTTCCCATAACCAATCGTCTTTCCCTCGAAAAGTTCGCCACATGTAATTCCCCTAAACCTCTTCTACTGGGTTTTAATGAGCTAAAATAATGAAGAGAATTTTCCTCCTTGACAATCCTACATATACATGGGGGTTTTGACAACTTACCTAAGGTGGACAGATTGGCATGCCTTTTCTTCCATTTGGGCACCGACCTGGATTGTTCAGGCTGTCTCAAATGAAGATTTGCACATACTGGCTGGGGATCCAACCTCACAATATGGTACGTCATTCCTCTGTTACTATTTTGAGCCTTCTGTTAACTAGCTGTAATCATTTTATACCTTTCTCTGCCTCAAATTCAATCATTTCTCCGACACATGGCAAATATCAGTCAATCAGCAGGATGCTGTAGGGAAAGAAATCTCAGGTTTAAAATGCGCCGCCTTACAGCATTGCCACATCAATAGTTCGAAGAGCTCGGCGTTAAAAGAAACACGTAAATTTCATCAGAAATATAGTGTTTTTGTTTCAGTCCATTTTATCCATATGTTCAATCTCGAACTGCCACTCTTAACAAACATTTTTTACAGTATGGATGAAGGAAGCATGACCCTCCCCATTCCCACAACCGATTCTAATCCACTAAAATTCAATAAAAGTTTTCGAAGATACAAAAATGAACCTCTTTATGTATGTCTTGTAGGGAAAAGATTCACGTGTATCAACAAACCTTCACCTATTGTATATCTATTCTTTTAATTATCGTCTTCGAAAATAATCAAATATATATGATACTAATTATAAGTCTATTCAAATATATCATATATATCAATCGTTAAAAATTGAATATTTAATTAGTAGGGTTGTGCAATTTGTTTTGTCACTATAGTGTACTATTATTGAAGCATTTGTGTCAAAATATTTATTACGAGAATATGAATTAGAGCAGTTGTGCACGAAAATTTGGTGGTTGTAATGCATGATTATTGGGGCATTATAAATAGGTATCGAGTGATACCTCCATATGACCAGTTTTGGACCTTTGCACATAACAACTTGGTGGTTGTAATGCATGATTATTGGGGCACTATGAAGAGGTATCGAGTGATACCTCCATAGGACCAATTTTGGACCTTTTTGCACATAACAACTTGTCATCATAAAGATTTGATATATAATTTAGGGGCTTATGATACATGAAGTTAGAATAATTGACTACTGGGTTTTTTCCCTAGTCTAATAAAAGTATTTCTTGTTTAGTCATTAGATGATTTATGACATAGCAATACAAATGTGGGTCTAATAAAAGTTTGAGATCGACAAAATTTTGCAAGCTAAATGAATCATGATTTAACTAGGTCAGTGAAAATTGTAATTGTTAGAGCTAACCTTGACCCCAAGTTCCAATTGTACTCAACTACCATGTTTGAAGTTGAGTGTGTTTCTAAGAATAATATATTTATTAAATATTAATGTGAAAATGAATTGTTAAAAAAATCCCTAAGAGCAATTAGTTGGTTTTGAGTTTGATAGCCAAAGTTATAGTAGCATAGTTAAAGTCATTTTGTTAAAATGAGAATTGAAATGGTTTTAACTTTTTGTTAATATAAGTTATTATGTCAATTAATGTGTTCATGAAATTATTTATATAAATGCAATGTCTTTGAATTTTTCTCGAATCTAGGTAATGCAAGAACTATTAACCCTAATCTCTTGTCACCAAAAGGAGTAGTAGAAAGCACACAACTACAAGGAAGCCTTGAGCATTAATAAAGATGTGAAGAATATGGGACCTAGCGATTGTAAGAGTTTGGCTCAAGATTCTAGTGTGAATGGAGATCTGGTAGAATCTTTAGTAGAGGTGATAGTGGATATTGCAGTGGCAATTCTAGTTTTCAACCTACTTGAATCCATATTGTCTCTTTTGTTCAAAGAACATTCTTGAAATAAGAATCCAAAAAGATGAAATAAGAAAATGTGAAGATTATCTTGAGGATCATACCCTAATCTGTAAATTTACTAGATTATTGCCTAAGTTATACAATTTACATAAATAGATTTTAGAGTTTTAGCAAATGATTTAGAGGAAGAAATTATAATATATGTGTGTTGTGGGTTTTCCCATCCTTGAATTCAATTCTCAAGTAGATAATTTTAGATTATAAAAGCAAAACCCTAGGCTTTCCAAGGAAAGTTCCTTTGCATGGAACCATAATCATTAACCTTTGATTAACACACGAATGTGTTCTCCTCTACCTATTTATGGGCTCATGTGCCATATCTTCCCATCCAATTTTGGGAAATAGAAGGCTTAACAACTATTGATAATGGGCTCGGAAAGTTTCATTGTGCTGCTTTAAAATTTATAATAATTTAAATGGAAATGGATCTGTAAGGGACTTTAGATTGATATATAATTGAAGGTTATTGGGGTAACTAGTTGATTAAATAAAAGAATCGGTTTTAAATGCAAAAAAAAAAAAAGTTATTTTGTAGACCATCCATCCCATCAACATTAAAATAAGCTTATTAATGTGCTTGGTGTTCATTGCATGTGAGAAACTCCTACTTGGTGGGTTGGAATTGATCATATCATCAAGTTATTTCCCCTAGCAATTGTCCCATAGATGTCTCTTCCTACACTTTTCCTTCTAAAACACTTCCTTGACCATGAATCCTCCTCAAGGATGACATTATTTGGAAATTACAGATCCAACTAATAACAATGACATGATTCATGAGCCCTCGAGAAATATTTAAAAAACCTATAGGGATAAAAACTCAAAAATGTTGAATCCTTGGAGAGTGAAGTCGTGCACCAATGAGCACTAAATCCTTTTTAACATCCCCTTCTAGGTTATATTAGATTGAAGTAAAGAAGGAAATGACTTCAACATAAAAGAATAGTGCACACTAAATCATATTAAGGTCATATGGAAAGAACAAAACTAGTACAAATGAGAAGACATCTATTATTATGCACTCCTATTAATAGAAATGGTGTTTATTTAGATTATAAGAAATGTTTTCATATGGTTATGTATTGTTATTAATGTATCAAATGCGCAAATTTATCATTTTATTTTAATATGGGAGTGCTCCTCAAGACTACAACTTGTTGGACAAAAAATATATGTATGACATAATAAGTGGTATAAAGATATAACAAGGAAAAGGGGTTAAGCACATGGCATAGGTTTGTGTGAGAGAATGGACATTTAATGATGATATATTGATGGCTCAAGATAAAAAATAGGGGTTTTATTTATATTGATTTTAAAGTATTGGTACATAAAAGTGCAAGGTGGTTGTTTTTGGGAGTGTTAGTAAACAGATTTTTATTTTCAACTTAACTCTAAAATACCCAAAATGCTTAAGAACAATTGAATATAACAGTTGGAAAATTGTTACTGAAGAAACTAATTTCCCTCTGAATTTAAAGGTACAGCTCCCTTATATGAATGGTTTTCAGTGAATTTTTCTCTTTCCTAATCTAACAGGGATATGTTCTTAACCCAAGAATAGAAGAGGCAAACCAAGCTAATCCTAAGCAGGAAATAGCTCAAGCAGGACGAATTCCACTCTAAATCTAGCCAACCCTGAGATTTCATCAATCAGATTAACTCCCAAAATTGGTAATGCATGAACTTCTACTGAAAAAGTAAATGCAAGACTAAAGGCTAATGATGAAACAACAATGAATCTATCTATCTCACAAGAATGTTTCTCAAACTTAAGATAATAACGAGTTTCCCCTTTTGCTAATTGTATCAAATCATAATACAAAGCTCTGGTTCAAACACAAATTATAAATCCAACTTCAAAGAAACACCCAAATTCAACATAAAGATAAATGCAATGCAAATGGAACAGGTAAAACAATGGCATTCAGACATACAAATTTGACTCAGCAAAATGCTATCTTTCACACCACAATTTAGCCGACCTTTGTATTGATTTTAGGAATAGTACATATAGAGCCCCAGATTGGGCCGTTACAAGAAAGGGGGAGAACTGAAACGGTTCAACTTCCCCAACTAGAAATGATAACTGGAAGATTTATCGATTACAAAGTCTCAAAAATAGCACAAGGGGGAATCTATTTAAGCTTCAGTTTCCTTCCCCTTGTCTAATTTAGCCCTATAGGTTGTAACAGTTGTAATGACTCGAATGAGTTCTTCATGCCTGTTGACGTGGATGTTAGTGTATCGAATGAGCCACCTGGAATGTTCCTTGGCAAGAATCTTGATGGCATCAGTCTGATCTTTCAGTTCCTCCGTCGCTTTGAAAATGCATCCACTCAATTGCTGGAGTTCTGGTATTTTGTCTAGATGAGAGGCAAAATCTTCTGTTAGTTTATGCAAATAACCGGAAAATGAATTTTGCATATTGGCTACTCCAATTATTGCTTTGCCCTGACCACTGGTGTGTGATTCTATATGAAGCCCTAAGAGGAGTTTGAAATCTTTGCTCTGCTCTTCTTTGATCTTGACATCTGTCTGTTGCAATCCTACTTCGGCCTGGATGATCATTTCAATCTTAAACTCTAGGCTCTGAAGCCATTCGATCAAAGGTTCATCTCCTTTCTGTAAAATCCTAGCTTTTAGAGCTTCTTTAGTCTTCATCTTTACTGCCACATGCAGCATAACTATACATTCCTGGCATTTCACCCTCTCCGACGTGAGAGTCTGTAGGTTCGTAGAAATGTTATTTCTCTCTACCTCCAACCTTAGAAGAGTGTTACCTAGTTTCTCAACCACTGCTAGTCCCTCAGACTCGAGCCTCTCAATCCATCGTTTACCAATCTGCCCATAATGTCGGTCTTCTTGCAACTTAGCCAGAATGGCTTGGTTCTCCGCAACACTGGGGTCAAAGGTGGTTTGGGTGTTGGGAACACTTACAATCAGAGTGAGGAGCTTCCTGACGAAGTTAGTCAGCTCAGCCACTTCTGCCTTAAGTTGAACTTTGGCAGTCTTGAGCTCCTCGAGCTCTTCTTCTATCACTACATTGGTAGATTTCCACCAATCCAGCTTGGTATCATGATGGGCCAACCCCATGTCAAATGACTGTAGTTGAAATTCTGAAGCAGTCATCTCCTCCAATCTACCTTCCTTAATTGGCTTGGCCACTTCCATGGTGAAGTGCCTTGTCTCAGGATCACAACCCAGGGTAGACATTGTCTTCACTTTATTTTATTTGCTCATGGCATCCTTGGGCTGAATAGCTCATGACAGAGTGTCTTTGTTGGTATTCCCTTCCTCCGCCCTCTTTCTCTTGTGTTCCAGAGTATGTTCTTTCCATGAATCTATGCTAGTAACTTTGTTGGCAGAAACCAGCTCCTCAATGAACAATTTCCTGATGATTGGAGTTGTAGCCTTTGGTCTCGAAGAAAATGGATTTACTGAAGTAGGAGAAGAGGACACCAACTTGGCTACTGAAGTGACCTTCTGATTCTTTCTGGCTTCTCCTTCTGATTCTGTGGTTGAAGGAGTATCTTCACCTACTTCCACTATGACGGGAGACCCTCTCCTGGGAGAATCCTGGGTCAGGGTGTCAATCGGTACATCTACTATGACTGCTTTTACCAACCGTTCTGGTTCTGCGTCTTTGGTGAGCTCCTTTGTTGTCTCGATATTTGGGAGTGGACCTTCTCCACAAGTCTTCTTCAATGTGATTGTTTTCTCAGGAGGCTCATCACCTCCTCCCGCCTGCTGGGTTGATCTTTTAGCAATAGTTGGAATTGTCACCGACGAGGTGGTTGAAGTACCAGCAATATCCTTTGTCGGGGTTCATTGAGTAGGAGGCTTCCTTTCTGATCTCCTCCTTCGGCATGCAGTCCATTCGACCCACTATTCTGTTCTTTTGTAGATACCCCCCATTAGAGTTGGCAAATCGCTAATGGCTTGGTCCAGCATGGGTTCAGAACTGACAGGGGTGAGATTTATCTCCTCTAGAAATGTATCATCATACATATGGTTGCCATCATCTTCTATCCCCTCTACTGCAATGTTAACATTGAACCTTTTGATTTGTTCAATAGTTAACTGGGCGTAGAATCTCTCTCTGCTTTCCAAATCATCCTTACAATTTTCCCAGTAGTCTTCAATATCATGTACATGATGAATTGCACGACTCATTTACAATACATCCCTGGCATAGTCCACTGGGTCATATTTTGGTCTCAAGACATCGTAGGTTTCCAAAGAAAACTTCTATGAGAATGCCTTGAGAACATTCTTCGCCTCTGACCGGGATGCACAGCTGTAAGCTCCGATGGTCATGGGGAATTCTTATCCCTTCTTCTTAGCCTCCGCACAGAGTAAGTTCACCTGGAGTGCTTGCCTCATTACTTTGATCATCACGATCATATCAGTAGGATACCTGGGCATCTTCAAAGGGAAATCATCAAAACCTGCAAGACGAAGATATGAGAAGCCTCTAAATTGAATGAAATAGCATCCAAATTGGTTGATGAAAGCCATGGCTTCAGGGGAGAATCTCCTTTCTGGACAGCCTTGTAACTCCCTGCACAATCTCATTGTAAATGCATCATTTACCTGAAGATACTCAGCATAACTGTTATGTAATTGCAAAGAGGGGAAAAATTCATAACTCTTGACATCATCAGGAAATTCCTCTAATCTGGAAAGACCTGGCCAAATTTGGAGTGTAGCCAGAATATATAAGAGGACTGAAGACAAGTAAAATTCATTCTGGCATTTAGCTCTATCTAGGGCCTCTGAGAGATTTTCACTTACCATAAGCGCCCAATCAATGAAGTGATGTTGGGAACAGATTACTTGAACCAGGAAGAAGTGATGATCAACAAAATTGAGTGCCTCACTCTCACCTCTGATCTTGTGGAGTAACACCAGAATGTCAACGATCTTCGGCTTCAGATTAGTGTCATATAATGTCTTTGGCAACTTCCCTTTGACACTCTTGGGTTCTTGAAACCATGCTTTCATTATCTCTTTCTTCCAAACTGACTTTTTGGCAATATATTCAGTCACCGCTCGACTGTATGTCATTTCTGAATACTCAGCTTACTCTGGGTTACGAAGCGATTTCTGGACCGATTCCCTATTAATAGATAATAGCACCATATCATTAGGCAAGAGAATTTGCCTGGTATCTGCGTTGTATCGAGCGATCCATTCCTGGATCAATTCTGGAGCTTGAACAGCCACGGGGAAACCAGTGGCCTCAAATAATCCGCTCTCCTTCAACTTCTCCGTAATGGGATGTATCTGGTCCACTTTTAATCTGTTCTGGAAGTTTTGCATGTCAAAGAACTTCAGAGATGTATCTAAAATCTTATGCCATTCAGAAGTAATGTCGTTCATCCCATCGAACCCCATGAATCTAGAAGCCATGCTTCTGATGATTCATATTTGGAAATTAGAAGTATCTCTTAGGGATGTGGGAGCAAGGAATAGCTAAAAATATGAGACTTCGAATTCAAAACAATTTGGCGAACAAATGGTAGCTCTCATTCGCAACTTTTGACTGATTTTATAGCTTTTGAATTCTTACAGTTTAACGGCTGACTTCCCGCACCACACGAATGAAAAGACCCTAACATTAATGAAAAGAACGTTAAGAAGTAAAATGACTTTATTTGAATTGATTACCTTGCCTTTATGGGCCATTAAGAAATGCCTTTTCACTTTTAGTAACCACAACGGTAACTTTTCTGAGGTAGCGGAAAATCACTTTTCCGCTTCTCCTTTGGTAGAGAAGTGCTTTTGGAGTGCTCTCGGTTCGGAAGTCTGTCGGGGGAGAAATTTGGTTTATCAAGATGTCAAAATGGCATGCGTCGATTTCATCTACCTTCTTTATATCTCATATTCTTTATGAGATAGGTCCTTCCCCAAAATCGCTCCATTTAAATGATTCGGCGGAAAACATACCCCGTGGGTCAAAACCCGCCTGTTTGGAGTAGAAGAGAAGTCATTTTCCGCTTTTTCGCCTTTGGCTTATTTTCTTGATTTCTTTCTATTGAATCATTCACTTTGGCTTGTAGAGGTGTAATCCAGACACAGCAACCCTTCTTAAGCCTAAAGGATCCATTTTAGCACTATACTTCTTGTTGAGGCATCACTTAGTAGTCATCTGCGGAAAATGCACTCTGTTAATACTTTTTCGCCAGTGGAGAAGCTCGAACTCAATTTTCTGACAAGCTGCAAAATGAAGGATTACGGCTACATACTTCCATTGTGTGTAACACTGATGTTAGAAATCTCCAAACCACTGCCTTTACCGGATTGGGAACTTAACCTACCCGATGAAAACATAAACTCAGATACAGATTCCCTTCGGCTTACAAAAGAGAAGGCGATTGGGAAAAATCTGGTAAAGGCTCCTTAGCCAAAGGGAAAGTTTTCTAGACTTAAACTCAGGACTAACAAGAATCTTTCAAGACCACAACTATACATTAAACACTCACTTTTGCCTAAAAGGTATGCAGACCAAAAGTGGGGCAACAGGGAGACAAGTGAAAATTAGTTCAAGAAAATGCAAGAATAGGATTCTAGAGCATTATAAGAAGGAGAATGGGAGAGATGAAAGGAGTAATAGTAATAGAAAACATAGGGACCTATGAGTTTTTGAAGAGGAAATAGTTGATAATTTTATCTCCTTCTTAGAGAAGGAAAAATTTATAATCTGGGAGCTAGCTAAAGAAATTCATAAGAAGTTGTGTTGGAAATCGAATTGTCATGGCTTGATACACTTAGGTCATATAATAGGATACAAGAACATATTTTATATGGCACATTCCCTTAACTATATATACATACTCTAAACTATGTTGGCTCATACTCACTCCATACTTATATCAAGAAAACCCAACCTCAAAATTAGATTTATTGCAACCTCTCTCTCTCTCTCTCTATGTATATATACACACACACACACAGACACAGATATATATATATATATATATATATATATATATCTGTGTGTGTGTGTGTGAAAGATTAATGTGCAAGTGTTCTTGTATTATAAAACAAGCTTGTTGTCATGAATAATTAAAGAAGGCAAAAGATACTTTTTTATAAGTTTAGTCATTCTTACGCTTTTCCAAATTTCTATATTATCGTGACTAAGAAATAAAAGAACAAGGAACACCTTGAGTTTTTATGTGGGTACTTTCCTTAGTGCATGGTCCATTATGATCCACTCATGTATTTTAAGCCAAAAATATTGAACTACACATTTTTGTGGGAGTTTGATTGAAATTTGTCGTGTGAATGCTCTTCCACAGCATTAAGCATTTTGTGGCCATAAAATGAACATCATGAATGGAGAATAGTCATATGAGAGAATATTTTGAGTCATTTTTGAGATGTGAAGAACAATAAAACAAACTTGTTTTGCTAAGGTTGCACATTCTCTTGATCCTTTTACAAAGCTAAAACCACCCAACATTTGTTTACAACTCATGAGTTGCGACAAAGAAGAAGGGTCACATGCTAAAAGGAAGTAATAGGTGGAGATAACTCAAACAATTAACAGAGTTATGTCAATGTTTGTTTCAAACACTCACAACATGGTATTTCCAAGATTCGATTGTGACCAAGGAATTTATATTGAATGCTCAGTTCTTGTATTGTGTTCTACCCAAATTTGAGTCATTAGAGATAGGAGTGAATAATGAATGTAGACTTGTAACCATGTTTTATTTTTGTTGTTCTTCTGCTCAACATATCAATACTACAAGGAGCCCGACTTGGATTTATTGATGGGAAAGAGAAGGAAGTGCTCTATAGATGTTCATTTGGCCGATTAAAGGGTGTTGATTTAACATGTACCTCTTGTGCCTCCACAACTCACACCCTATTTTGGCCATGTGGCCTAATGGGGATCCCCCTTCTTTTTTATTTTCACTTTTCTTTTGTCCCTAGGTTCTTGTCAGTCAAGTGCCCAGTGAGTCAAATTGTGGGCTTGATAGCTCCTGATAGTCAGGCAGTTACTTGAGTTAGAATTTAGGGTTTTCCCTTTCTGGTATTTTCTTCTTCTTTCATTTTGGGTCTTGTTTTTTTAGGAAGGTTTTCTCAATTAAATTAAGGAATTCATAGTTTGGGCTTTAGGGGTTTGGGGAAGATCAAAATTCCCTGGGAGCCCGTATCCCCGAAAGACCAAAGCTCATGGAATCCAAGTTTTATCCGTCAATTAGAGATTGGGCTTACAGGGTGTCGGGTTTGATTGAGGGTCATAGGACCCCTGATACCCCAAAGCCCTGATATCTGACTCTTGATTGGGGATCGAGGTGATGTCACCCAGACAACCCCAGTCGACTATAAAAGTATACCTCACTGTTCATTTTTCTCACTTGCATGCATAACATTTTTGAACCTCCTTCGAGCATCGATTATTGTCGAGCTTTCTCAGTGATTATCAACATTTTTTTGTTCCTTTGATTGAGTTGATCTTTGATTCATGTAGTGCTTTTCACTACGCATTTTGGTTAGTTAGTCACCCTTTTGAGGTAGGGTTTCTTTTCCTTTTGTTGTGTGCCCTAGTATTCGATTCTTTAGGTTTTTGTTATTTTATTTGTTTTCTTTCTAGGTTTTTAGAGAGTTTATTCGGTGAAATAATAATCTTCAACCTTCTATATACCCTTGTTTTGTGAATGTGATAAGACAAGCTCAATTATCAACAAGACTTGGGAATCAAAGACTCCTCATTTTATTTATAAAATTGTGAAGAACCTAAGTCCTTTCAGACTTTAGGAGTTTCATAACTCTGAAACCCCAAAAAGGCAATTGGGGTTTGGAACCCCAACATCACCTTAAAACTTCACTGGAATGTGCACCAAGGTTGATTGGTATTTTGGGGTTGTCGAACCTCGAAAGGGTTCATCATGGCCTACAACCCGGAAACACTAAAAAATAGTCAGAAGTAGTTTTTTTCCAACCTCCAGGTTTATTTCCCTTAGTTTTAGGGTTTTTTTGTTGTTTTATTTTCTTGTTTGGTCCTTAGTTCTACTTTAGTGATAAACTTTATATTTTATGCATTTAAGTAATTTTCTTTCATGGAATTAGTTTCTTATTTTTAATAAAGTTATGTTGAGAGAGGTTTTTGTAATTGCAGAAGATGAAGGTATGTCTACACCATTGCCAATCAAGTACAAGTTCAAAGGATATGGTTCCCCTTCAAAATTGGGTAATGTCCATAGTGATATTATGAATACTAATGTTGGGCATATGTATTTTAATGAGTTCTTAAAGAGCATAGAAAATCCTACCAACAGAACTCTGAATGTCGCATTTATGGTCTTCTTCAATTTAGTACATGCAGTGAGACACCCAATGTTAATCCTATCCTCAAACCTAATTCTAACTATCATTGAGCACTATGACCCTAAGGAGAGAAGGGTGAAGAACAGACAGGTGATGTTCTCTTGGATATTCAACCAAACATAATTCAATATGTCTTCCACATCCCAATAGAAGATAAATACATATCACCATCTTCATTGAGAGAGGATAGAGTTATTTCAAGGATGAGCCTAACATCCTACACAAGATCAATAATAATTATTTGGAGAGGCCTCAGAAGGAGGAAAAACTTAAAAATATGGATTTCTACCAGGCCTACTTGATGGCGGACATGAAAAATTGTGTCACTCTTCTTGGTAAGTATTGTGTCTACCTTATGCCAAGTAGTTGGAGACATGGATGGTGCTCTACATTGAGATCATTAGGAAGAGACAAAGGAAAATTGATTGAGTAATAATTATCAATGATAATTTGGATGAGCAATTACAAATAGTGAAAAGAGACCCTAAGTTTTATATGACTTCATACATTGTCTACCTCCTGGTAGCCCATATAGAATACCCATGTTTTTACAATAAAGGGTCTTCATATGATCCTACGGCCTACCCATACAGGTGTACCCTAGTTGATCACAAAGGATAAGTTGAAGGATGAATCCCAGAGTACAGGATGAGCAATTACAAAGAGTGAAGAGAGACCCTAAGTTTTATATGATTGCATACATTGTCTACCTCCTAGTAGCTCATACAAATTACCTAGGCTTTTCCAATAAAGGATCTTCATCTGATCCTAAGGCCTACCCATACCGGTGTACCCCAGTTGATCGAAAAGGATAAGTTGAAGGAGGGAAACCTAGAGTATAGAATAGTCAATGATTCTTTTATATTTTCCATTATCCTCTCCATCAAGGGAGATTTTCCAAAGCGGACATCTGAGGAAGTTGTAGCTAAGATGAAGAAGGTGGGCAGCTATTTTATTTAATTCAAGACCTTTACTTACCTCAGAGTAGCATAATACACTCTCCAACCAAAGAATCTCCTGAGGTACCCATCATACAGGTTGGTCCTTATGGAGTTATGTCAGTAATGATTTGATGCGCATAGGCTCATTGTAAGTAAACACAAGCCATGTTTCACATTTCCTATTTCCATTTGGGCCCACTTAGTACAAGGCATCAAGGAGGAAAAGAAAGTTTTTTTGGGAATGGGATGAGTGTCCTCTTGAGTAATTAAAGATACAGAGGGGAAAGTTTGATCTAATTGGTACCTTCAGTAGGGTGATCAGAGCCCACTTTAAGCATGAGCCACAACTAGAAGATCATTAGGCCAACTACGTAGATGATTATGAAGTCAAAATCAAGTATTACTATAGAATGGATTTAGAGCTTTCATAGTATGATCTTAATGCTCACATCCCAAATAAAGCGTGGAGTAAAGATTCAGAGGATATTTTTTTACCTTTGTATAATCATGACAAAGTATATGCCAAATCAATTATGAATGCATAGATTACTACTTCAGAGCTAGATAACATTAATCATAGGCCAAGACATGTGGTCTAGTGCACCTTGTATTACATTCATAAGTCATTTCATATGGAGCCAATGTCGATGAAACCAAAGGTAGCTCCTCTAGGGAATATAGAGAAAGGAAAAGGGAACAGGCTAAATGTATCATTTTTTAAGAAGGAACCTTCCCCTCCTCTAAAGGAAGTTACTAGTCATGCTTGAGAGGTAGCCACACATTATTCTCGGGGTATTTTGAGACAACAGAAGGACAAGGATAACAATAAAGTTGAAGTTTTATTGCATGTATGACACCACCTTCCTTAGAATAAGAACCAAGTCATTCACCTAGTACAAACACTTATGTAGATGTTCCATTTTCTCCTGGGAAGCAAAGGGTTAAGCCCTTTAAGATTAAGGTCACGAAGACAAAGGTCCTAGAACCATTAAAGAAGGTATATAGAATACTTAAAAAGAAACTGTATGTGGTGCCTGAGTTAGAGAAATTGGAAGAAGGAGAGGAACCCAAAGAGGAAGAGGTTTTGCTAGTAAGAAGAACAAGCTCAACAACATAAGAAACAAAGAAGATTGATTTGGTTCCCTCTTTAGACAATATTTCTAAGCCCCCTCGAGAGAGGGAAAGCCAGGATATTCTACAGAGTGAACCTAGAGTCTGACTGAGCAGTAGAGCATGAGGAGGAGAAGGATGGCCCCTTGGGGGTCAATTAGTTCTATATATTTGATTTTGATAATATTGTTAGTTTTAAAGATTCCTCCCAAGAGTTGCACGTGGATGATGTAGGAAGAAGTGGGGCTAGACAAGATGATGTTCCTTCAAATTTTGAATTTCAAGTTGCACTTTTTTTAGAGATAGAGATCCTTGAGGTTGAAGTCTTAGTTCCACCTGAGGTTGAAGTAGACGTACCTATGAATATGGAAATGGAGAAAGAAAGAGAAGACAAAGAAAACGTATAAAGAAAAAAATTTGATACACAAAAAGAAATTGGTGTGGAAGAGGAGGTGGGGATAGATAAGGAACAAATTGAGGAGCCTAAAGGCAATGACTCATAACAAGTTGATAAGAAAATGCAAGAACAGGTTGTATAGAAACAAGAAGATGAACCCAATTCTCCCTCAACTTCAAATCACATAGAGGATACTCTATAATAGGAGTAGATGGAAGAACAACAAGAATAAAGAAGAAGGTAATAAGGAACATTGGTTTTGTAAATGAAACCTTATGAGCCTCTTTCTACAAGTACCTGACCTACATGACTTACAAGGGAAATTATACCCTGCAAGAGAACTTATAATGAAATGGATGATTCTGACCTATCCCAAATGGGTCAAGAATTCCATCAATGGTAGTACAGTAGAAAGGCACAAAGGATATGATACATGACTTAGGATATGAGCGGTCACTAGAAGGCACAAGTTGTTATCCCACCTCAGGATAAGACTACTAAAGAGGTAATCATAGATGATTTTGTAATGGAAGAAGTAGATCTCGGGGTACCCATGAGGGAAGGTGGTTAGGCTCTGGTAGCATTAGGTGTAACCTCATTGTTCAAGCAGATGCACAAGGATGGGACAAAGATAAAGAATCACCAAGAATATAATAAAGTCTTAAAAGGCTACATTTCTCAATTGGTGGGTCCCATTGACCCAAGTCACCCAAAGGAAACTTTTTAGACAATGCTGGATAAGAGGGAAGCCCTAGAAAAAACTAACCCATTTTCAAGGCTTGTGCAAATTGGAGGAAGGGGTTAGAAGATTTTAGAAAATAGACCATTCATTTAGTTCTAACTCATTTTTGTAGCATTGCTAATGATCTCAATCGCCTCCTATACTTGGTTTCAGAAGGTTTAGACAGTATAGAGAGGAACGCAAAAATATGGAGAAACATTTTGTATTATTTTAAGAAGATAAGGAAGCAAGGGGTAGATATGTTAATGGATACAGGAGTATTTGAGCTTGCAGAAATCGATAGGATGGATAGTTGGATTGAAGCTATCAAGCTCACGGTGAAAGAATACAATAAAAGACATGAGTCGATAGAGGCTAGAAGGGAAGTGGTAATGCCTTGGGTATAAAAAGTAGAAGAATTCGTCGATTCTCTCAATTGTGAGCTTTATCAAGATCAGAATAAGGAAAAAACATAAAACATTAAGAATGTCATTCAACAATTTTGTGGAATTTTTGCCAACATAAATACAAAATAAGATGTTTAGTGGATGTATGATGCAAAGGAAAGTATGAGTAAATTAATGGGAGACATTGAATAGATTCAAAGGCAAGTGACCCAGTTGAGGATCTTTGGGAAAAATCAGCAAACACATTTAGAGTTCATGAAGCTTCCAAATTTTGAAGAGGTGGACACTGTCATTGAGAAATTTCATCAAGCTTGCCCGGATATTCTACCATGACATTGAAATTCCTTATATCATTTCATTTATTCAAATTCTATGATTCGTTAAGTCATTCAAGTCGCAACCCAAAAAGGAGAAAGAAGAGAAAGATAACAAAATTCTAGAAATCGTGTTTTTCACAAAAATATGAATTTTTGAAGTTTAATCGTTAGTTGGGGAGTCATTTTTGTTGTTTACAATGTATTGCATTGTTTTCATACAGTAACAAGAGTTTATTCATGCTTTTTCATGCATCAAAATCACCAAGAAAGCTAATTGGAGGCATTTTTGCAGAATGATAGTTAAACTTTAGTTTATTCCAGATTTTTAGGGCGAGTTTTGGCTTCAAAAAAAGCATATTTTCTGCATTGCAATAGTTGGGAATCATAGTTATAATGTTATAGGATAAGTTAGGAGTAGTTTTCTTTGTTAGTAATAACTGAGGGGGGGGGGGTGAATTAGTGGCCTCAAAAATTAATCCTAAAATCAACCCTTAAAACTTATAGCCACAAATTATGTCTCTAGTTATCTTCTGTCCTACAAGATGAAAGCCTTGAAATACTTATACCAATTTTCTACTTGTCAGATTTCTTTGTAAATCTCTCTTATGTATGATTATCGATAAGTAGTCAACTATTTACCGAAACACAGTAAATATGCAGAGTATACCGATAAATCCAGAATTGCATATGTGAAATGTAAAATAGTAAAGTAATAAAACATAAACCTGTAACACATGGATTTTTAACGTGGAAACCTTGTTAAGGGAAAAACCACTAGGACCGGTACCCCAAATTTTCAGTCTTCTGAAGTGAGCTCTATTAGGAGTCACTCTGTTAAACGTTACAAACACACTATTAGGTGTGACCTTGTTAGAGGATTTAAAAGATAGTTTGTCACCTAGTATCTAGCATCTAATGCTACCATCCTTGATCAAACACTCACTTGGCCTGTCAATAGGTATCAGACATATCCAATGCTACTTTCATGATCAAACTTTTTGATACTCCTTGGGATGTATCTCAATTGTAGAAGACTTTTAAGTCCTTCTCGGTTAAGAGACTTGATGCTTCAATGGTTAAACTGAAACATTAATGATTTGTTCATACATACAACTTAATTGCAGATTTTTAGATCTATTGTAAGTGCATTAACTCTCTGATCAATATAATCAATTTTATACCTTTGCTCCACACTGTTCTGCTCTGTGATGTTGTCTCACTGTTCGTCGGTGTCTACAGAATTTAGCTCTTTCTTTAGCTTGTTGATCAGGACTGAATGAAGACTTTCTTCTCCTTCATATTTTCTTTAGCATCTTTCCTCTTTTCTTTTTCACCACACACTCCAATTCGTAATGAATTGGGTTTGTCTCTTTATAGACATGATTTACCTTTTCTTGGCTTGCTTGATTCTTGGCGTGATCCACAATTCTCACCAATTAGATTTAAAGCAAACTCCAGTTTTTCTTAAAGAGATCTTCTTACCAACTGGACAAATCAGCTTTAAATCAATTACTTATCTCCAACTTTATCTGGATGATTAAAACAATGATAAGTATCCGTTAAGTCTTTTTATAGCATCTTGATAGCTAAGTATTTTGTCATTTCTGAACTCTTTGTTCTGTCGGTCAACACTTTAGTTAGTCATCAGTGATAATTGACTATTCCGTTGGTGTGACTTCAATTATCATCAGGATCTCCGTCCTTGACTTTTTCGTTGGGCAACACTATAATTCTTTCTGTCAGTTACTTTGTTCTTTTCTCATTAGACAACATTGTGACTTTTCTCATCGTTAATGTTGTGTATTTTCTCATCGGGTAGCACTGTAACTTTTCTCTTTTACTTTGTCCATTGGCGTGCACTCCGTCGGTGCATACAGTTACATAGTGAATACTTGACTTATGTGCATTAATGATAGCATAGCCTTTGATTCATTGATTCTTTGAAGTCTTTGATAGTATTTCCATGACCATACATATTATATCAAGTTGACATCAATGACAATACAATACATTAACTGATTTAATGCCTTGCATGATCATCAACTTAACATCTTCAAACATTCAATCAATTACATGTTATCAATCTCTCCCTTTGGCATTGATGGTAACATACTACATTATCATACTATACTATTACTAATACAATATGAAATATACAATTTCATCAAGCTTTCCTAATGTAACTATTACAAATGTCTGGCTTTCAGTAAGCTCAAATAGCTTTGATTTGATTCTTGCAGCTTTATGTCTGTCTTCAATCCCTTTACTGGATAGATGTAGAATTTTTATTTCTCTGATATGATGTATTCTCCTTCTATGTCAAACTCTCTCCCTTTAACTATTCTCTGTTCTTTTGATGTTTCTTGTCAGTAATTCTCTTCCTTTGTATATACTCTCCCTTTGGATACTTTTATGTATATGATCTCTCTCTAAGATAATAATGGATATATTCTCTCCCTTTATCAATATGATAATGAGATAATCTCTCCGTTTGACAACAATGTCAAACAAACATCTTTTTCAAACAAGCTTTTGACAGTGATTCCAAATGGATCCTTTTTATCCATAATATATTCCTTGAATTTCCCAATACATCGGTAATAACTCTGGTGCTCATAGTAGATAAATACATTATTGTGTATAGATGTATCTTTGACGTCCATCTCTCTTCTTGCATCAACATGAATGATATTCTAATAATATGTAGGCTGATGCAGTCTTCTAGTCATCTTACTGACTAGTAGACAAGGGTCTAACCCCTAGTCTCTTTCTCAAGTATTCAAATACATCCTTGGGCAGTGGCTTGGCAAAGATATCAGCCAATTGTTCCTTTGATTGCACATACTCAAGTATCACCTCATTTTCCTGAACTTGTTCTCTCAAATAATGATACTTGATGGCAATGTGCTTTCTTTTAGCATGCATGACTGGATTCTTGGAAATTTTTATTGCGCTTGTATTATCACAGTAGATAACTACTGGTTCAAGAATTTTCATATGCATACCTTCCAGTAATTGTTTGATCCATGCAATATTTGAGCAATTTGTAGCAGCAAAAACATACTCTGCCTCTACAGTAGATTGTGAGATGCATCCTTGCTTCTTACTAATCCATGTGACAAGTCTATTACCCATAAAGAATGCTTCTCTAGTTGTGCTCTTCCAGTCATCAATATTTCCATCCCAATCAGCGTCGGTAAAGACCTTAAGTTCAAATTTTCCTTCCCTTCTATACCATAAGCCATATTCCTCGGTATTCTTCAGATATCTTAGAATTCTTTTCACAACAGTCATATGTGATTTTATGGGATTAGCGGTCTCTCCATAGTCAATCCTTCTTCTTTTGCATACCCCTTGCATACTAGTCTTGCTTTATTTCTGGTGACTTCTCCATTCTCATTTAGTTTATTCCTAAATATCCATTTTGTACCAATAACATTCTTGTCATCTAGTCTCAGAACAAGTGTCCATGTCTTTTTTTTCTCTATCTACTCAATCTCCTCATTCATAGCACTTATCCATTCATTATTATCTAGTTATGCATTGATATATTTGGGCTCATAATCACAAATAAGACATCTTGTATTTAGAGACTTACTTCTAGTTCTCATACTAGCCTTCTTGTCTCCAATGATCTGGTTTTGTGGATGGTTCTTTTTGACATATCTTTCAAGCACAAGTTCAACTCTTTGTCTATTAGCTTGATCATCATTTTGTTCTTCATTTTGTTCTCCATCACTTTGTGCATCATCTCGAGCAATATTTTGATCATCGATATTTGCAGCCTGATGCTCAGGTGCAATGATCTATTTCTCAGGATTTCTACATTGTTGGTCAGGTAGAGTGTCAGGTTCTTCATTGTAAACAAACCTATTGTAGTCCTCTAGTTCTTTAGTGCTTTCCTTTTCATTCTTCTCTACAAATTCATCTATCTTTACATTTGCACTTTCAACAATTTTGTTAGAGGCCTTATTTAGACATTTATAAGCCTTGCTCTTGGTATAATACCCTTGAAAGATTCCTTCATCACTCTTGGAGTCAATTTTTCCATTTCTATCATCTCTTAAGATATAACATTGATTGCCAAAAACTTTGAAATAACTCACATTGGGTGTGTATCCATACCAAAGCTCATAAGGTGTCTTTTTGGTGTCTTTCTTCAATTGTACTTTGTTCAATGTGTAAATAGTAGTACTGATAGCTTCTCTCTAGAATATTTAGGTGATGCCTTTCTCTATAATCAGTGCCCTTGCACAATCAACTATGGATATGTTCCTTCTTTCAGCAATTCCATTTTGTTGAGGTGTTCTTGGTGCAAAGACCTGTCTTTTGATTCCGTGATCATTACAAAAGTTAGTGAATTCATCTGAAATAAATTCCCCTCCTCTATCTAATCTTAATCATTTCAATTCTTTATCACTTTGTTTCTCAACCATTGCCTTATACCATTTAAACATCTTAAATGCTTCTGATTTATCTTTTAGAAACATGATTGTCATCCTTCTAGAGTAATCATCAACAAAGAGAATAAAATATCTATCTCCATAATAACTCTTTGTCCTCATAGGTCCACATAAATTTGTATGGACTAATTCTGGAATGGCATCAGATGTATGGGTTTTGCTTTTGAAACTAGACTTTGTCATCTTACCTTTTTGATAATTCTTACACGTGATATTATCGGGCTTGGTCATCGTCGGTAAGCCTCTTGCATTTTTTTTCTGCTTATTTTTATCATGTTGTCAAAGTTCACATGACACAATATTGTGTGCCACAACCATATGTCTTCATTTCTATCCATTAAACAAGTGGTGTCAGTATCATTCAGATAGAAAAAGTTACCTTTTGTCTGCTCACCGGTACCAATCAGATTTCCTGATTTATTGAAGATCTTTACCTTCTTATTTTCAAATGTTACTCCGTGACCTGAATTATTCAACTAAGAAACAATCAATAGATTATAATTCATCCATTTACCCAATAAGCATTTTCAAATTTTATCTGGTTATTCAACATTATGGTTCCTCTACCTTCAACTGGACAAGGTGTGTCATTACCCATTCTTACCGAACCACCTTTATAGTATTCAAAAGTCTCAAACTTTTGCTTATCACTGATCATATGGTGAGTTTAGCCACTATCTATGATCCAAACATCATTTTTACTAACTTTAGATATGAGTGCAGTTTTTACATACCTTTCTTCATCATCATCTGAATCATCTTTTACTGCCACAAACACCATCTCGATGTCTTCCTCAGATTCAGTGTCAGTATCATCATCTTTGCATTTTGCTAGGTAACTGGCCTTCTTTCCTTTGTCCTTGTAGTCTCAGGTATCTCTTCTTTCTGATTTTCGGTAGCTTCTGTAATCACCTCTGTCAAACTTCTTTTCAAATGATCTGTCATTACTTATGTCATATTTTCTTCTATCAAGACATCTTCCAGCAAAGTGTCCAATCTCATTACAATTAAAACAAACAAGTGGTAATTTACCTTTGCTTCTCTGCATTCTTCTTGCCATAAGTGCTTCAATTTCATCAAGATCTTCATCTTCACTTTCACTAATACTATCTTTTATCATAATGTGTTTATGACTTGATTTACTTATTCTCAAAGAAGATTCGAATGTAGACTCTATGCTTGGTAAGACACTATTATCAAAGTTATTCATCTCAAATGAAATCAGTCTTCCAATCAAACTATCTAGAGTAACATTGCTATTTGCTATTGCTCTCATTTCTTGAATGGTAGATACTCTAATAGCATAAGTAGGCAGTAAGGTTCTTAGAATTTTACTTACCATTGTATCTTCTTCTAGTACACCTCCAACTCCTTGGATAGCATTGACTACCTCTTTGATTCTTGTGTTGTACTGTGTGATGTTTTCACCTTCTTTCATTTTGAGATCATCAAACTTCCCTCTAAGGCTTTCTTCCTTGGCTCTCAAAACATTCTTGTCACCACCATGTACAAGCATCAATTTGTCCCACATCTGCTTTGCAGTCTTGCAGGTTTTAACATCTTCAAATTCAACATCAGAGAGGGAGGAAGCAAGCTCTATCATCATGCAGTTGTGCTCATGCTTCTCTCTCATTTTTTCAACTGTTGGTGCTCCTGTGGGCAACACATATTCAATATCTAAGTATTGAGTAACATCATTTCCAATACCTGATAAGTCGAGTCTTATTCTGCTCTGTCATGAAGCAAAATTATTTTTGTTCAACTTGGGCACATCTCGTCTGTTCATCTTGTGATCTTTAGCTTAGGTCTTGAAACCTTCCTTTTAAGCACACAAGCTCTGATACCAATTTTTAGTAATAACTGAGAGGGGGCGGGGTGAATCAGTGGCCTCAAAAATTAATCCTCAAATCAACCCTTAAAAATTATAACCACAAATTATGTCTCTAGTTATCTTCTGTCCTACAAGATGAATGCCTTGAAATACTTATATCAATTTTCTACTTGTCAGATTGCTTTGTAAATCTCTCTTCTGTATGATTATCGATAAGTAGCCAACTATTTACCGAAACACAGTAAACATGCAGAGTATACCGATAAATCCATAATTGCATATGTGAAATGTAAAACAGTAAAGTAATAAAACATAAACACATAACACATGGATTTTTAATGCGAAAACCCTATTAAGGGAAAAACCACTGGGACTGGTACCCCAAATTTTCACTCTTTTGAAGTGAGCTCTGTTAGGATCCAACCCTGTTAAAGGTTACAAACACACTTTAGGTGCGACCTTGTTAGAGGATTTTAAAGATAGTTTGTCACCTAGTATCTAGCATCTAATGCTACCATCCTTGATCAAACACTCACTTGGCCTGTCAATAGGTATCGGGCATATCCAATGCTACTTTCATGATCAAACTTTTTGATACTCCTTGGGATGTATCTCAATTGTAGAAGACTTTTAAGTCTTTCTCGATTAAGAGACTTGATGCTTCAATGGTTAAACTGAAACATTAATGATCTGTTCATACATACAACTTAATTGCAGATTTTTAGATCTATTGTAAGAGCATTACCTCTTTGATCAATATAATCAATTATATACCTTTGCTCCACAATGTTATGCTCTATGATGTTGTCTCACTATTCGTTAATGTCTGCAGAATCTAGCTCTTTCTTTAGCTTGTTGATCAGGACTGAATGAAGACTTTCTTCTGCTTCAGATTTTCTTTAGCATCTTTCCTCTTTTCTTTTTCACCCCACACTCCAATTCATAACGAATTGGTTTATCTCTTTATAGACATGATTTACCTTTTCTTGGCTTTCTTTATTCTTGGCATGATCCATAATTCTCGCCAATTAGATTTAAAGAAAACTCCAGTTTTATCTTAAAGAGATCTTCTTGCCAACTGAACAAATCAACTTTAAATCAATTACTTATCTCCAACTTTATCTGGATGATTAAAACAATGATAAGTATTTGTTAAGTATTTTTATAGCTTCTTGACAGCTAAGCATTTTTTCATTTTTGAACTCTCTATTCTGTCAGTCAACACTTCAATTAGTCATCGGTGATAACTGACTATTCTGTCGGTGTGACTTCAGTTGTCATCGGGATCTCCGTCCTTGACTTTTTCGTCACTCAACACTGTAATTATTTCCGTCGGGTTACTCTATTCTTTTCTCGTCGGGCAACACTGTGACTTTGCTCGTCAGTAATGCTGTGTATTTGCTCGTTGGGTAACATTGTGACTTTTCTCTTTTACTTTTTCCATCGGTGTATATAGTTACTTAGTGAATACTTGACTTATGTGCATTATTGATAGCATAGCCTTTGATTCATTGGTTCTTTGAAGTCTTTGGCAGTATTTCCATGACCATACAAATTATATCAAGTTGACATCAATGACAATACAATACATTAACAGATTTAATGGCTTGCATGATCATCAACTTAACATCTTCAAACATTCAATCAGTTACATGTTATCATTCTTAAGTTAAAGTTTAGTTTTAATTCTGTTACGCCCATAGACCCTATTTAGGTGTTACACATTTTTTTTATTGTAAAAACTATATAAAACTCATTAAGAGGATTTAATAAGGGTTAGAATATTTGTAATAGAATACATTATACATTGGGTGTTGCAATCATAGTGTGTATATCTGCTATCTTTTTGAATTTTGGGGATTTATTTCCATGTTCAAGAGCCAAATGTATGTTCTAGTTGTGATTCAGATAGTTGGTGTTAGCTGTGATTTATTTTACTTGTGGTGGTGAATTAATGGTGAAGCTATAATTTTTATGATTGAGGAAGAATTTTTATAACGTGTACACATGTTTGGTATGGCTTCGTAATTCTGATGATTACATCTACATAATATGACTTACGAGTTATCTATTTCATGTTATTGTGGGGTTTCATAATCTGGTCCATTATTTGATATGAAAGTGTAATTCATTGTGGTTGATGTCCGTTAGAATTTATTTTTGGTAATTTGCTTTAAATTCTCACAACCTTCATCTTTTGTATTTTTGTGAAAACCATGATTAAGCTTAGATTTGTTTTCATCATAGAAGTAAATAAGATAAAATATATAAGTGCATGCACATTTTAGCTTTCTTAAAATAAAATAAAAGAGTTATCAAAATCTTTGTTTCCAGCTTTAAAAGTTTTTGAACTAGAAAAGGCCTCTTTATGAAATCACATTATCTTCAACTAAAATTTAGTGCAGTTATGACCCAACCATAAAGAAACTTGGGATTGAATTCATCATCCTTTCAAGAGAAAGATTTGAATCTCATATCCCTACTATTACACAATGCAAAAATGACGCTCAATAGAAGTGACGCTAGGAGGGTCCCAAATAGAAAATTTGGAAATCATTGTAACTTTATCATCAGAAAGGTACGAAAGGGTCCTTAGATAATCTCTAGGAAAATGTGAGTTCCTATAACTTACCCATTATTATAAGGCCTGAAAAGACAAGGGTAAATCAAAGGAAGATACCCTTGATCTCCGAACTGGAACAAAACCTAAATTTTTAACCGCACCTATTGCTGCAATATTGCCTTCAAATCAGAATTTACCCCACCAATTCAAATGGCCTTCTTCGCTAACGCATAAAGTTCCTCTTTAAATTTGACTGAGCCACTACATGAATTGCCCAAAAATTTGTGTATGGTTAGTTGAGAACTACTAAAGAACATATATGTGCCTTCAAATAAATTTGTAATCGAAAGGATATTCTTCATCAAGATTTGGCATGTCACTTATTCCTCTATACACTTGGGGAGTTTTCATATAAATGGTATCTCAATTTACTTGGGGGATCCATCACAACTTGGCAAGCATTTAAGACCAAATTTTAAAATCAATTTAAACTCTATGTAGATCCTGCAAGTTTGTGCCACCAATTCATTATAAGTTAAAAATAACCTAATGAGCCCTTGGCCATGTCCAACTATTGTTTCCATAAAATGTATCAAAAGTTAGAGGCTCCCTACGTTGTGTTTGCGGATGTAGCTATCCAAATCTATCTCAGGGATTTAGATCCTTTAACAACATTTTTCATAGAAGGCTCCCACTTCGAGATATACACACATTGGAAAAGGTTTGCAATGAGGTGATAATTTTGAAACTATAGATGGATCCAAATGATGGCGGAAATTTTGGAGTTTTGTCATCATTTGGTAACCCCATTGTCATGAACACATTCCCAACAATAAATTACACTTTAGCGAAGCATACTCCATTTTTGAACTCAATACCCATTGTTCGTATTGCACTACCACCCCCATAAATTGTTGGGATTATATTGGAATGATGTACTGAGAGGGGAGGGGTGAATCAGTACCTCTAAAACTTTTCTTGGTTAGCCCATTAACCCTTAATCATCATTTTGTAAATTATCTTATCTAACTGTTAATCTTTCTTTATGTATATGCAATCATATCATAAGTTCTTTAGTATGTAATAATAAAAGAAACATTCATGAAAATAGATAACACATGACACAAGATATGATATTGCAGAAAACTTCTATTAGGAAGTAAAAACTGCGGTGGGGATTGTTACCCACAAGACTTCACTATCTACAGATAAGAAGGGGCCGGTTAAGGCTTACAATTGGTCACTTCTGATGACCTACCCTATTAGGAGTATTAGAGTGGAGACCTGTTAAGATATACTTCATTTGAAGCTTTAGCAACACTATTAAGTGTGCACTTTGTTAAGAGATTTATAAAGAACGGTTAAGTCCACCTTCTACAAAAGGATTTTAGATGTGATGCACTTGTTAGAATGCAACTACATAAGTCTTTGATCTAATGATGTGTGCAATCTCCTATTACTGATAACAAATCCTATAAAGCTTCCTATGCATGATTAATCATCTTTCCATGATTGAATAATACCTTTCTCTGCTCGTCGGTAGCCTCTGTGTGTTCTTGACAACTTATGTGATCTATTTCTGAACTTTGCATGAATTATGCCTTCTGCTCCTTACATGCTCTTCGTGGCTATCAACAACAATGAATTCATCATTCATAATTGATTGAACATCTATTTATACTAGATCTTAGCTCAATTCTTGATTCACGCTTTCGCAACTTAACTCTAGATCCAAGGTTTACAACTTGACCTTGATCTTTAGTTAGATATGTTTTAGATCCATTAGGATGCTTTAAAACATTTACATAAAGCTTGCTTGACCCTCAAGTTATGATTTAAAACAAATTAAAACTCTATAAATAGAATTACAATGCTTTATCTGACGTGTAAAACTCAAATCCACTTTTTGCGGGTTCTCTAACTGACTGTCGGTTCTGACGGTCAGTTTTCCTTGTCGTCGGTGTTCCTTTCTTGAACTGTTCATCGGGTATGCCTTTTATGTGCTCTGTCAGTTTTGTTCTCAAAACTTGTATCATCGGTGATGATCTCTGTGTTATGTTATTAACCCGTTGGTGATGTCTTATTCACTTCATCGGTGTAACACTTGCCAGTGTTCGTCGGTCAATTCCATACTTAGCATTTTTGCGTGACACTGTGATCTGTCGGGTATGCTTGATGTCTGTCGGTAATGCTTGTGGTCCACTGGTAATGCTTGTAATCCACCGGTAATGCTTGTACTGATGATCTTTGTCAATGTTTTTCACTAAGTGTACTAATGGCAAAATAATGTCATCAATATCCCCCATTGGCATTAGTATCAAAAACATGATATGTGCAACATACTGAATGTATAAGTATGTACACCTATGTCTACTCCTTCCTTAGTCATTTGAATGACTCCCCCTATGTATATTCTGGTAAGTGTAAGTATATATACATATGTACTCTCCTTTTTTTTTATATATTGTACATAGCTATCTTTATTTTGTACATACAATATACATGTCATGTCTTGTCTATTCCTCATTTTTTGATAATAAAGGCAAAGGTACTTACAAATTGTCAAAAAGATAGGAATGTGAGGACTTGGTCTCCTCCATCATCTTTTCCCATTTATCCTTCAGCATTTCTAGAGCCATGTGCTCAAGTGATATCCTTACATGTATATCATAGATGTTGTCTACTACATACATCTCAGGGGTTGCAATAAGGTTTCTTGCTTCAGAAATGTGCTATTGTAGAATAGAAAGATTAGGAAATATGTGTGCCTATAGCTCTGTAATCTCACCTCTTAGTTGTGTTTCAGCATCCCATATCTCTTGCCTTAGCCTATTAGCCTTAATGACTATGTCATGATGCACCTTGATACTTTCTGCATTTGAGGTTAGGCTTTGTGCACTTGCTGTGACATTATAATCTATCTCTGCTAATTTGTCACAATTTTCTTTTGTAAACTTTTCAAGCGTGCACATCCTTTTGAACTAAGGTAATTGCCTCATCAATAATAGGTTCTAACTGATCAGTTAGTTCAGAGAGCTTTACCTTGTTCACTGCCACTTCTTGGCTGATTTTATCAATTAAATTTTATTGATACTTCTTCTCTGCTTGTTCTTCCATAGCTTGTTTTGCATCTATATTATAGTCTATGATTGCGTCGGTGAGAACAACTATTTGTTCCTTAACTGTAGCATTTTGCTCCAGTTTCACCTTAGGAACAAGTTGTTGTAGTATGTCTCTTGCTTTGTCAAGTGTCATTATTTCCCTATGTTCTTGTATCATTTTCTTTTGAATGGCTTTTTGTTGACATAGCACTCTAAACTCTTGAAGTTTATCACTATCCAAAGTAGTGATATCCCTGTTTGGGACTTCTATTACTTCATCCAATGTAACAGCCAAGATGTATTTCTTCAATGTTTTCTTCTTCTTCTTGTTTGGCTGGGTGGCAGATTGATGTACTACTATTTGTAAGGCTTGAGATTGGGTGGACCTAGTAGGTGAGGGTCGAGAAGATGAAGCATCCTTTTGTATCTGTTCTAAGTCCACCGGCTGGTTTGGTGAAGACGTCTCCTCATTTTCCTTAGGTGTATCAAAAGATATATCTTCTTTGAGTTTTGTTCCTTCATCCTGCTTGACTCCTTCACTTTTATCTTTTTATTCACCCTTTCTCATGGTATCCTCAGTTTTGTTATCTGCCTCTTTGTTTTGATCTTTTGACACTTCTTGCTGGTTGTTGGTTGCATCCTTCATTTTGGTATCTGTATCCTTGTGAGTGTTGGATGCATCTTTGTTTTCATCGGTACCCATATCCTTGGGTATATCATCATCTTTCTTAGATGATTTGTCTTGACTTGATTGAATATCAATAGCATCTATTAATATATTCATATTGGATGGTGTATTAACTGTTGCAGTGTCAATAGTTACATCATGTCCGTCGGTATTTCTCTTTGCAATATTTATGTCTTCATCCTTTTGTACTTCTATTGTAGGGTCTTGTCCTGTAGTGGTATTGACAATGTTGTCTAACCATGATTCATCATTTATATCATCATCTAAGTTACCTTTTATTGTTAACTCTTCTTTGGTAACTTCTTCATCCTCTAAGTTGATGTGGATGGGACTTGTTGGTACTTTATTGTTCTCACTATCTCTAGGCCATTCTTCATCTATAATATCGACCTGTTTCTGGCCTGTTATTTGGACTTCTTCACTATCTAACTCAGCTTGTGAGTTATCTCCCTGAGTGACATTTTCCTTCTCATCACTGCTCTCCTTAGCAGGATTGAGTATCTTGCTCCACTTATCATGAGCTTCTTTCTCTAGTTCTATGAACTTCTCTTCAAGAAATTTATAAGCTCTCATCTTGGGTAAGAAATT
>MU225783.1:1310843-1323816 GCA_018584345.1 Thuja plicata
TATATATATATAGGAGATGGATAGCATCTATGGGTTTTGATCTGGAAGTCAATAGTTTTATGTAGTATTTTCATTTAAATCTTAACAAATTGGGATTTTCATTATTAGGCGTTTCCATTCTCGAATCAGAGACTAAAACTGCTAGAATGTGTTATTTTCTAATAAATTTCATAGCATCAGATGTTTCCAAGATATTGTGGTTGCAGGAAAGGGAATCATCACCAAAGGTACAATAAAGTCCTAAAGTCAAAGACAAAGCCTCAAATTGTAATTAGCCAACCCTGTGGCTTAATATAGATTAGGTATCTAATACTGAATTGGTACTCTGAATTGAGACAAAATGATTGTATCTTCTAAAGGAATGCCTTCATGTATTTTGTAAATGAGGGAATGCCCTCATTATTTTTGTAATTATATTATGGACCCAGGGTCTTGGGCAAGACTGGAGGTTTTCTTCTCCATTCTTTCCTACCAGTGCCCGCAGAGAATGGAGTCTCTTGTAAAATTTGAATGTTTAATTAATAAAAAGCTAGGGCCTTGCCCTTTTACCAATACACACACACACACACACACACACACACACATATTTTGAATAACATTATAGACATATTGATCGTCTACCATCAATATTTAAAATAACAGTAATTAATCCATGAAACTAATTAATAATGTATTATTAAGAATAATTAATATTATTAATCAGTATTAATATTACTATAATCAATATAGATTAACTATTTCATATTATCTGTATTATTAATATTATCCACGATAACAATATTAACCATATTTGATTGACTTTAATGATAGCGATTCTAAATGGATGATAATTGTAATGAGTCGATAACTAAACAATATAATACATGTGATTTCAGTTATGAGTCAATGGTCGACAACACTAACAAATGATGATCATCTAACCATGTTTTCCACTAATGCAATGATCTATTGAAGTGTTGTGTTGCAGATAACAGGTGCACATTTTAACACACATTTCTGGCACCCATCGTGGGGCTCGATTCGAGATTTGCCTCATTTTGACCTCATTTTTCACTAATCTTTCCTCCCATTTTTTAGGTCTAGAATCACATCTGGTGATTTTGGCTCGCATACAGGATACGCCCTCATACTGCAGAAAATGAGGCTCGCATCCAGGATTTCCCAGATCGTTTTCAGTTTAGGATCGCATCTAGGGAACATTCAATCACATCTGGTAACAAGGGCTCGCATCCGGTGTATGGTATCACATCATGTGTTTTAGGATCCCATTTGGTTAAAAATCTTGCATACTTCATTGCCTAACCTCTAATAGTTTGATCACTTTGGTTTTTGTCTTTTAAAGCAGCCTAACTAGTGTTTGCAGGTTACTATCAAAGGTTTTTCTTGGGAGTTGAACAAAGAATACTAACATGATTTTTCAGGTTGCCCAACCCCCTTATTGACCTCTATTTACATGCTTTCCACACTAAGAACATTTTCTAATCTTCTACTAAACTGACTAGAGGACTATGCTCTTTTCCTTTTGAGGAAAATCAGAAACTCACACATCAGTTTATGAGTTGAAAGGAATTTGGAGATAATTGAACAAAGGAAAACAAAACTAAAGTTCTTTTGGATCAATAAATGAACAACTCAAAGCACTAAATTTGTGGGCTAAATGAACAATCTCATTGTCTAATTTTGGGGATCAGAAATTGAACAAGCTAATCATCTAAAATTGAGGGTAATTGAACAAACACAAACTTTACTTTCAAGCATTATGTTTTCCATAAAGTAGGAACATCTTAAATCAAGCACAACATTGCTTGAGGGAACGAACTGTTTGGTTGAATCTATTTTGGGAGAAAAGGGCATGGATTAGGAGAGTATGCTCTTCTTCTTTGGAGGAATCAGAAATCTAGACATCCTATGCTCGCCAATCCTTTGTACACTTTTTTAATAGTAGAGGGCCCGCCGGTTGAGGAAAAAATTTCCTGGGAATGACCCAAGTGAGGACAGGTTTTACGCCAATCCATCCAACTCACTATAAATAGTTGCTTCCTCGTAGGCTAAATCCTTAGAAGACAGAATTTGTTTTGTTCCTGGAATTTTGACATCATTCCTTGAACATGCTTGGGTATGTGTAGAGTAGAGCCGCTTGAATCTTGCTTGTGAGACTACACATATTTGAGTACTCATAGGGATATACGCCTCAATTTTGCCTTATGCAATTCTATGGGGGATGGTTTCGAACGGATAGCCCAATCATAGACAACACTTAAACTGAAAGAATTCCTTATTCATCTCTGAAAGGGTGATAATCCTTGTGTAAGGCAAAAAGTAATTGCCCCAAGACACTTGTCATATCATTCCCTCACTTGCGTTTGGAGTCAGCTAATACAACATCATGACTGGAGTCATTACGTGCTTGGTGATGGCTATATTCTAATTAGAATTTGAGTGTGTACCTAAGTCAAAGAGCAAGGATTTTCATCCTCCACCTAGAAAATAGGGATAAGATGTGTGCCTATTTTACCCTACTAACAAAGCAAATCTGTTTGACGTGTCTGAAAGAGCATTAAAAAGATAACACCTTCAAACAAATGACAAACTTCAATCCTTGGTCTACACATGTGTTTTTCGCTCATCGTCAGGTCTCAAAAATTAATTTACAATCAAATGAACTTCACGCACTTTTGAGATGAATTTTTCAAAATTGACCGAATCTAACAAAGACATTAGAAAATTGCATCCTGAGTTTCCTGGCTCATTTTTGGTATCATGGCTCACATCTAGTATCCTGGCTCGCATCTGGTCAACACATCATCACATCTAGGGTTTCAGCTCGCATCTAGGATCATTAGTAGCTCGCATCCTATATTTCTAGGCTCGCATCTGGGAGCTTGCATCTAGAAAAATGGGCACTTGTAGAATAGCTTCTTAGGAAAGCTTAATTGATTTGGATACCCTTTTGGCTCTTTAGTCTATCCTTGTTGTCTTTTCTGGTCTCCCTGTCGCTATGTCGAAACACTTTTTTTAAACATCTACCTTGTATGTTTGGTTAATTTTTTGTTATCCATCTCAATACCTGTGGTCTATCCACTTCTTACAACAACTTGGTTCCCAAATCACTATTAGGGCATTCTAACCCTCTGACGCTGGAATCATTTACTTCCACCAAAACACAAATGATACTTCCACCTGGACACACTCACTTGAACGATTTGAGATACTTCTTGACACTCTTGGGAAACTTTGATGAAGTTGAGGTACAACCACATGGTTAACACAAGACACAACAAGTACATGTCTAAAGGATCTAAAGTGCCTCCTAAATCACTACACTTTCAGGGAGAAACATCTCGCAGTTTCCTACTCGAGCTAGACTCTCCACAAATGGATAGAAACACTCGTGAATGGAGTGCATCTTTTGAAGAATATGACAATAGAAAAAACCAAAAGCACAAAGATATCAATGAAAAAGTATTAAGAACCCACATTTGAATGTCCTCTATTTGAATCAGGTAGCGAGGAAGACATCACTAAAGAAGAGTACGATAAACTCAAATAGAGCAAGAGGTTCCACAAGATACTGGAAAAGATAATTGATGAGGATAAAGAGAAATACTTTCTCCATTTAGCATCCACTGGCGTAAAATTACCCAAGGATTATTATGTGGAACAACTAAAAGAAAAGGAGATACCGACTCCTATTTCTATTCTCGCCAAACAACTTACCTTAATACAAACAAAGCTTGCGACTCTCACGCAAGAGAAGGCTAAACCCAAAATGAAATACTCCGTGGACTCCATTTGTCCATTTCATTTAGACAAGAGTATCACTATGGTTCCATTCCCTCCCAATGTGGCAAGGCCAAAATATGACAAGTACATGAGAGAGACAGATCCACATGACCATGTTTGAGAATTTTGCGCTCTTAGCATAGAGTACATGCATGAACCCACTTACCTCATGCAACTATTTCCTGGATGTCTAGGAGGCAACACCATGGAATGGTTCTCAAAACTTACACTCAAGGTCAAAAATTTTGAGGAGTTAATACAATATTTCATCCAACATTACTCCTATAATATCCAACATGACGTGACTATGATGGATCTATGCAACACTAAACAGAAGACTGGCGAATCCTTTACCCACTTTCTACAAAGGTGGAGGACAATCTTTACACGATATTCAAGAGCCATTCCCGAATCTGAGAAGATGGAAATCTTTGTCAATAAATTGATACCAGAATTGAACTACGCATTGTAGATGCAAGATTCCCCTAGCTTCGACAAGATGATAAAGAACGCACTTCGTATCGAAGAATTTATAGTAAAAAAGGGGGAGATCACTCTTCAAAGTGAAAACAAAACTAACAACACCAATTCCAAGCCTAAATGGTGGAAGTAGAACAAAAATGTTATCAACGATGACGTAGTAGATGCATCCAATGTTGGTCATAAACCTGAAGTATTCAATCTAACTAACAACATGCAAGCAAGCAAAGATGCCAAGGTAACAACCCCCATACCCAAAGTAAACAATGATAATAGCAAAGGTTGGCAACGGACTTCAAAACCTCAAAGAACATTCACTCCTTTGGGAGAACCCCTCGAGACTATTTTGAAGACACTGTTAGACAACAAGGTTCGCACAATCCCAGATTCCAAACCATGGGAACCAACGGTCAAACCAAGGTGGTGGGATGATAATTCCTACTATCTTTCACAAAAACAAAGGACACAAGACTAACAATTGTCTTAAGCTCAAACATGTTATCAAGACCTCATTGAAGGGGGAAAGATCAAAGTGGATGGACACACTACCAATGAAGATCATATAGCATTCAACAAACCATTCCCTGACTATGAAAAAGGGGAAACATCTAAAGGGAAATGTAATGAAGTAAACTCCAATAATGACAATGTGATTGATATGCTAGACATTAAAATTGAATCAATTAATGTGGTCACAATCAAAGTTGTTTCTTTCCAAAAAAATGCGATGACTCGTAGGCAAGCACAGGTCACGATCAAAGGACCCAATTCTTCCCCAAAACCAGCATTAACGTCCAAGGTTCCTATTATTACTATCCCTAAACTAGCAGCAAAACACATGGTTACTATTCCTGCAGCAAAGTATGACTTGGTGGACCAATTGCAACGAACCTCTGCCAAAATTTCCATTTTTGAGTTGCTTAAAATATCCATAATGCATAGGGAAATCCTGGAACAAGCCCTACATGTCGCTAATGTACCAAAGGACCTTGATATAGACAAATTCCAAATGATGGTCAATCACATCTCAGCGCCACTTTACCTCTCCTTTTTTGAAGAGGATGATAAATCTTTGACACATCCACATAATCAACCCCTCTATATTGAAGTCCTCATTCATAAATCCCGTGTTAGACATGTATTAATAGATGGAGGCACAGGATTGAATATTTGTACACTTAATCTAATCAGGAAACTGGGTCTTTCAGAACAGACCGTTGACCCTAGAAGAAAAATAACTATTAAAGCTTGTGATGAGGAAGAAAGATCCTCTAAAGGTCTTATAGTTCTACCCATCAGAGTCGGGCCGATTGAAAGGAATGTCACATGTCAAGTTCTGGATCTTCCTTTGGCCTACAATATCCCATTAAGGAGACCATGGATTAAAGAAATGCAAGTTGTGTCGTCTACTTACCACCAGTGTATCAAATTCCCACATAATGGGGTGGAAGTGACAATTCCTGCGGATGCTAATTATAATTGTAACAATATCAAAGCAGGTAGTATGATTCCACATAACAAAGAGGCTATGGATGAGATTACTCCTGAGACTACCAAGGACACGGTTATGAAGAGTTTTGGCAAAACCTTAAAACTTGAAGAAATAGGTATGGGAGAATACAAGCTGGACATGACTCCATCACTGACAGAACTTCCAGTGTCACCAAGATCCTAAGGAAAACCTTCCTCGACATTCACACCTACTGCATCCAAGAAGCCAGAAATCCACAAAGCAACTGGCATGGTAAAAGCATCCACATCTTCTTTAGATAACACAGAAGAATAGGCAGTCTTGGACTAGCTTTACAAAGGAGAACCGACGGAAACTAAGGTCAAACATGTAGAGATATCCCCAGAACATTATGGAAAAAGATAGTATCTCCTCAAGAAAATGGGATACAAAGGAAAAGGACCTCTAAACAAAATTGGAAGAGGATTTATTGAACTTGTACACATGGAGTTCAGGAATAGCAGAGACAAAATAGGATTAGGCTTTAATATTAAATCTAACAAACTCTCTTCAAAAGATAGTCCGATCTCTGACAAAGGGAGTGATGAAATAGATGAGATAGAACTAGATCCATGGTCCTATGAAAGGTTATTACATGTTGGTACAGAGAATCCCAATGATCAAGGAGAGCACTATGTACCAAGCTTTGAGGTACCACAAGATCTTCACACCCCTTTGTTAGCACAACCTCCTATTCAAGAGGTAGGAGACATAACAATAGCTGATCCAGAGGTACCACTGATAGAAACACCTATAGAGAGCACACCCTGACAACAGGATTCCGATCCTAACTGGGGGCAGTTATTTACAATCACACATGTCCTTGATCTACCACACTTTGATCCACATATAGCTAACTAAGTACATTAGATAACTATTGCAAAAATTTTGAACCGATCTGATGACAAAATCACTGAATCTCATGATTATGAATGGGATGAGTTATCTGTCACCACATAAGACATTGAAATAGATACAATTCACATGTTTGTAGCTCCCTCAACACCTCGTGAACATTCTAACAGTACTCCCAACAACACTGATATTCTTGAAGCAGAGGAAGAGTTCCTTCCTCCAATCATTGATGGAGAGGCTGGTGTTCTCATAAGTCTAGAAGAATTTCAGAGGTGACAAGCAAGAAGCCTCCTTTTATGAAGAGATGATGATGAAAGTTCTACTGACGAGTCACTAGAGTTTGGTCTGCATATGACTAACAATGACCCTTTTAATGATGACCTAGCTCTTATTGATCTAAACATCGAAGAATTTAACTTAATAGGACATGTCATGTTAGTTAATAGTCATGATGCTAACATGATTTTGTCCTTCCCATAGTCTGATTCCTTATCTTTGATAAACCCAGACCTGATTGATTGGACTAGTACAGATCCTGCTCCTATCCTCAACTTTTCCAATGACTACACCTTGGCTTGCTATCTAAATGCTTGTGAACCCTATCCTTCTTCCACCAATGCAAGGAGCATGAACATGTCATAAGAGGATATCAAGTTTCTCAGTCAAAAATTGAAGAATAAAAAGAAAAAGGGAACTGATGGTGAAAACCACGTTGCGGCAGTATCAGATCCTAAAATAGTAAAAACAAAAGACGTATCCGATGGTGAAAACCTCTCAAAGGTGCCAAACAATGAGATTCTTGATATCCTCCCTGAGCACTTTCATGAAAGGTCTTCAGTTCTGATAGAACCAACATAGCCAGTTAATTTGGGCGCAATTGAAGATCCTCAAATAGTCCACCTAGCACAATATTTGTCAGAAGAAGAGAAGACACAATTCACCAAGTTTCTAAAGGAAAATAAGATCAACTTTGCATGGTCTTATATAGATATGCCTGGGCTAGACCTTGAAATTATAATGCACCACTTATCTATAGCTCCTGGGATCAAACCTGTGAAACAAAAACTTAGAAAGATGCATCCTCGTGTTACATTGCTAGTAAAGGCGGAGCTAGAGAAATTGTTAAAAGCTAGATTTATCAGAGTCATTGTCTATGCAGGATGGATCTCCAATGTGGTCCCCATATCTAAATCTGATAAATCTATAAGGATATGTACAGACTTCAGAGACTTAAACAAGGCATGTCCAAAGGATGACTTCCCACTACCTAATATTGACATGATCATCGATCTCACAGCAAGCTACCAAATGTATTCACTAATGGATGGATTATCGGGCTATAATCAAATCAAAATTGCCCCCGAGGATCAAGAGAAGACTGCATTTACATGCGCATGGGGAACATTTTGTCAGAACATCATGCAATTTGGGTTAAATAATGTCGGCACCACATATCAAAGAGAAATGACCACTATATTCCATGATATGATGCATAAAAAATTGGAGGATTACGTGGATGACACCTTAGCCAAATCAATGGAAAGGAGCACTCACATTGCTAAAATGAGAAAGATATTGGATCGAATGGAGCAATTTCAACCCAGGCTCAATCCAAAGAAGTGTGCCTTTGGGGTCTAATCAGGAAAGCTCTTAGGGTTTATTGTTTCAGCGAAGGGAATTGAGGTAGATCCTGCAAAGGTCAAGGCTATACTAGAGATGACTCCTCCTCGCAACATCAGTCAAATGAGGACATTACAAGGGAGACTTCAATCAATCGGGAGTTTCATGTCACAACTTGCTGACAAAGCACAACCCTTTACCAAATTGCTACATAAAGGGGTCACCTTCAAATGGGATGAACACTGTGAAGCCAACTTCAAAAAATTAAAAGGGTACCTAGCTACTCCTATTCTTATGCCACCTATTAATGGAAAGCCATTACTCCTATATATTTCAGCTACAACTACATCATTAGGAGTATTATTAGCATAAGAGGATGAAACAAAGAAAGAAAGAACTATCCACTACATCAGTAGAACACTAGTCTCCTATGAGCTCAATTACAACATTATTGAGAAAGCATGCTTAGCAGTCGTCTTTGCATCACAAAAATTGAGACACTACATGCTCTCACATACAATAAGGCTCATTGCTAAGATCGATCCTCTGAAGTACCTTTTGAGAAAAACAACATTAACAGGACGTCTGGCAAAATGGGTCCTCATTCTAAGTGAATTATATATTGAGTATGTGGACAGGAGGGCTATTAAAGGATAAGTCCTCACAGATCAAGTAGCTGATTCACCACTTCAAGATGATGAACCTTTAAGGATTGAATTCCCTGATGAGAGAATTATGCATTTAATTGAGTATCCATGGAAAATGTACTTTGATGGTTCCTTCACACAACAAGGCTTTGGAGCAGGGGTTCTGTTCATAACTCCTTAAGGTTACAAAATCCCCAAGTCTTACAAGTTGATGTTTCCATGCATGAACAACATTTATGAATATAAGGCATTGGTAAATGGTCTTAAGCTCGCCATAGAATGGAAGATTATAGAGTTACACGTGTATGGTGACTCCCAGCTCATTATCAATTAGGTCAATGGAGATTACCAGATGAAATATGAGAAGTTGACACCCTACAAACAACTGGTTGATGACCTCAAGAAGTACTTTGTCTTTATCACATTCTAGCAGATACCCAGAACAAAGAACAAAGTTGTAGATGCCATGGCTACATTGCCTTCCATGTTACAACTGGAGGAACATCAATTCCTTTATGACTTCTTGGTGGAAGAATTATCCTATCCTACCTTTGATACCCCTGAATATCAAGTAATTTGTGCTTTGAACACCCCAGACCAATCACGATATGCTAATATCATTGCCTATCTAACTAACCAAACCATCCCCAATAATCTATCCCAAAATGAGAAAAGAGCCCTGATTAGGACAGCATCATGTTATGTCCTCATAACTAATAACTTATATCGATGAGGTCTTGACAATATGCTTCTTAGATGTTTAGAACTCGAAGATTCAAATCGCACGTTAAAAGAAGTCCACGAAGGTGTATGTGGATCACATTCAAATGACTTCTCACTAGCAAAGAAACTGCTCAGAGTAGGCTATTACTGGCCTACCATGGAAAAGATGCTATTCAATTTTCCAAAACATGTCATAAATGCCAGCCACATGGAAATCTCATCCATGCTCCTTCCAGAGAACTTATACCTTTCATTACACATTGGCCATTTCAAAAATGGACCTTTGACTTGGTTGGACAAATATATCCCAATTCTTCAAATGGACACAAGTTCATCATTATGGCCACTAAGTATTTCATGAAGTGGGTCAAGGTCATGCCGCTAATCAAAGCCACTGGCAAACAGGTGGCTATGTTCATTTTGAACTACATTATCTATAGATATGGGATACCCTCATAAATTGTAATAGACAATGGGGGGCAATTTAAAAATTAAGACATTGATGACCTTTGTGAACAGTTCTAAATTACTCAACACTACTCCTCAATCTATTACCCTCAAGGTAATGGACAGGCTAAGGCATCTAATAAGAATATTCTCAAAATCCTACACCAAACTATAAGTAAGTCTGGTAGAGACTAGCATCTACAACTGAATTCAGCACTATGGGCCTACATAACAAGCATCAAAACACCGGCTGGAGCCACGCCATTTTTCCTAGTCTATGGCACTGAGGCAGTACTACCTATTCAGATTGAAATCCCATCTTTGTGGATATCTTTACAAGGTCTTGTTACTGATGAGAAATACCGCATCGATAGGGTGAATTATTTAGACCTACTTGATGAGTGTAGACAATAGGCATTTGATCATCTGAAGGTGTACCAAGCACGCATGTCCAAGGGGTACAATAAAAAGGTCAAACCACACCAATTTCAAGTGGGAGATATTGTCCTAAAGGAGAATCCTAAGAACCAACCCAACAGAGAACAGAAGGGGAAAATTGAACCTAATTGGCTCAGACCTTATGTTATCACTGTTGCTTTTGGGACTAGAGCTTATCAACTAGCTACACTTTAGGGGGAAATTATCCCATATCCTATCAAAACTTTGCATTTAAAGCAGTTCTATGTTTGATTTTTGGCTAGCATAGCCTACATAGTGAAATAGGTTTCAGAAAATACCAAAAACATTCAGAAAATTGATCCTGAAGAAATCCCAAAATAGTGGAAAAAGTCCTAAAGAAAGGTATCCTTGGTGAAAACCTGGCAAACAGGCGCCTTGATACTACCAAAAACATTCAAAAAAGAAAAAATAGCAAAAAATTTGAAAAAGAGAAAAGTGCCTTGATAACAACCTGGTAAAATAGGCATCCTGGTAGCAAAATGAAAGAAAAGATCTTGCCAAGTGGTGAAAACCTGGCAATCGGGCGTCACTTGTGTTACGCGCTCCATCTATCGATGCATTACTGATACTAAGCCTTCACGATTACACATGTGCTATGAGTTGACTTTGTTTCATTACAAAAATCTTATCCTCGCTTGGGATTTGTCTGTATTTCTATCTTAGGATCAAGTCATTTTGCACTAGGGGCATCTTTTTCTAGCATATTTTGTTGTGTCTATTAGGTCATCATAGGAGGGTTTGTCTCATGACACAATGATACTCGATGTTTTCACTAAACTATCACTTTCCTGACACACGGATGAAACAAACATTGCACTAACATGAACGTTGTTCCTAAGACCCACACTAGATTACAAACAGGAATAACATTGTACACAGACATGGAACACATTGCTTGAATTCTAACTTTTTTTTATTGTTGAATCTCTACTGCGCTTGAAAAATGAATCAATAGTATTTCTCAATACTACCTTAAACACAGTTTGATCTTGGTTTGATTATGACTCTTTTATGTACCCATGATGTTTTCACTAGGGGCATCTAAGCAGTTATGATTTTTCTTTGATTGATTCACAATTGATAGTTGTTATGTCTTTTGAGTTACTCCATGACGTCTATGCAAAGACAAATATTCACAAGGACATGGGGCATAACATTTTCTTGGTTTTCTACGTATGGTGATTGTTCCAAATGATCCTATAAATTTCACCTAACTTAGATGTTTATGGTAAGAGCTGCGCAACTATGGGTGGATAGTCGCATATATCTCGATCTTCATTATGTGTAAACTACGGTGAGGTTGGAACAATTTCCTTATCTATTTTATACCTCATATTCTAGCTAAGGTATATGAAGCATAATGTACCCCAGGATATGAATTTTAAAGGTCATTGTGGGTCCAATATCTTGCCTTACACAAAATTGATATATTAAAACGAAGGTGACTATCTTGTCATATTGGCTTCTATGCCTTGTTGCCTAAGTAGATTTTCTGACATTTCAAATAAAATATAGTATTCATACTTTCATAATATCAGTGGGTATTAGTGATGGTTGTACTATCAAGTGGTATCCGTTCTGAAAAGTGCCCAATGATGATAAGAATGTTACAATATCTACAAATCGGTGACAATTCCTAAGAGTCTGCATATAGCTGCATTTAGAGATTGCATGATGCATTTTGTGACAGAAGTAAAAGCATAAGGGATTTGAGCTCAAAATTGATTTCTATTTTCTTCTTCTAAATCCAAGTTAATTACATTCATTTACTATTACTGATATCAATATCGTTGCACATCCATAGCATACATTTTGCATTCATTAAAAGTGATAAAGGCAAAATACAAAAACACAGCATCGCGTTTCATTTTTACATCCTAAGTGCATCCATACATTTTAATTGCATAAGAAAAATAAAAAAAATACATTTGCATGTTCACATTGTATCATTTGAAACATATTTATGTCAGTGATAAATCCACAACGCATAAATAATGTCATCATCTAAATCTCACTCATCATATGACCAAGATATAATTACATGTGCAAATAAATTTATCAAAATAGGGGGAACTCATGAATCATGTCAGAACCAAAAATAGTTGCATCAGATATATATCTCAACATGGTACAGATCAAAATATGGCACAAATCTACATAGAGAGTATCAGCATATCAGAGGATCAGAGAGAATCGAATATATGTGTGTGTGTGTGTGTGTGGAACTCATGAATCATGTCAGAACCAGAAATAGTTGCATCAGATATATATCTCAACATGGTACAGATCAAAATATGGCACAAATCTACATAGAGAGTATCAACATATCAGAGGATCAGAAAGAATCCAATGTGTGTGTGTGTGTGTGTGTGTGTGTGTGTGTGTGTGTGTGTGTGTGTGTGTGTGTGTGTGTGTGTGTGTGTGTGTGTGTGTGTGTGTGTGTGTGAGA
>MU225783.1:1323866-1368182 GCA_018584345.1 Thuja plicata
AGAAAGAATCCAATGTGTGTGTGTGTGTGTGTGTGTGTGTGTGTGTGTGTGTGTGTGTGTGTGTGTGTGTGTGTGTGTGTGTGTGTGTGTGTGTGTGTGTGTGTGTGTCAGATACAAAAGAAAGATCTCAGAAGGATCCAGCTATACAATATACATGTGTAACAAAATACATAATCAGCTCTGGCTCCCCCCTCTCCCTGATCTGGAGGAGGAGGAGGTGGTACAAATGGAGGAGGAGGAGGAGGCATCAGTCCCTTTGACTGTTGTGCTAGGCATGAAAATGATGCATCTTTCTGTCCCTCTGGCACTGTAGCATGGTATAAAGCATAATAATATGTAGCTCTCTATGCCTGATGGACTGCAGTCTGAGCCTATGTATCTCGCTCTACTCTGAGCCTCTCCAGCTGTGTATCTCGATCAACAAGAAAAGCATTTGCTACTATGATCCTAGCCTCTGCTGCAGTAGCTCTAGCCTCTAAAGTCGTAACCCGGGCCCTAAGCTACTCTCTCTCCTGCTCGAAATGAGATAATGGGTCCCTGTCTCTACTAGAACCCCTGCCTGAATCTTGTCCAGAAGGCCTATCTTGAGATCTATCAGGATGTCTTTGCTACTGTTGCCTCTGTTGTCTTTGCTACTTGTTTATAAGTAAAGGCCCTGGATCCATCTGGGGAGAAACAAATTTGAATCGGGTGTGCCGACCCTCTCCACTACCACTGGAAACATCTGTGTGGCCACCCACAACACCACCACCACTGTCATCTCCACCATCATCCCCCTCATCTGGGGGAGGAATCCTCCCATCTCTACCTCCATCTCTACCATTGTCTCTCCCTCCATGCCTGTCAGCGCCCCTGTCTCTCTGAGCTCCTCCTCTCCCTCTGGCAGGACGATCCTTAGGATCATAATCTATCAGGTCCTCTATACAAGGAATGACCTCCTCAGGCACTATGAATCAAGGAAATGGATGTTGAAGCATATCTTTTGTGTACCCATCTGAGCAACCTGCATTTGCAACATCCAGACGGAGATCCCAATATACTCCAACCATGTCCCTAATCTCATGGTGGGCAGTCTCATAACTCAGCTGGGCATCCCATAATGGTGCCTCATCACAAATCCGCGTGTATACAGTAACGTCTTGTGTCCTGCCCTACCATCGGCCATACTATCTTAGAACTCGGGTGTGCATAAACTGCTCTACAATATATCTGGTCCTCCCGATGAGGTACCTGCTCTAGACCAAAAATGGAACATGTCGAGCATCTGAGGTCCATTCCTCACAATCTAGGTATGGCCACCAGACTACCTCTGTCATATCATCAAAGAGTCATTGCTAATACTCTACCTTGCCCAGATGGGGCTGTTGAATAAGACCTGCATACATATATACATAAGCCTAATTTGGTGTACACTATCTATCAACTATCGATCGTGTAACAGGGATGTGCTCCTAGGCCTAGATTTGAAGAATCAAAATACCCACAGTCATGCTCCGGGTATAGTGGTACACAATCTCATGAAGCTCTCAGTACATGTGGGCTAGGATACAACTGCCCCATGCAAATCTTTGTCTATGGACGACCATCTTCTCTAGCATGTCCACCCATCCGACCATGAACCCATGCTATCCTCTATCTAGCATCAAGATGCCACCAATCAAACCTGCTAAATATACAGATAATCGATCATAGTGATTGCACATGTAATCCTAGGAGAGGTATCTCCGGTCAATAGTATCATCATTAAAATATCGACGAGCTACACCAATTGCCATGATAGAATTCGCCTCAAAACACACCTCGCAGCCCATGATGGGAACACGTAGTATCCGCCATACATCCTCAGGAGTAATTGTAATCTCCCCGGTCAGAAGGTGAAAGGTGTTGTGCTCTAAGTGCCATCTCTCAGCAAGAGCATTCAACAACCCTCAATTTACCCCTATATCGGGTAAATCCATCAAAGATCGTAATCCACAACGGATCACTGTCTCCTGCTCCTCAGCTGATAATAGTTTAGACAAGGCAAGCACACGACCTAGATATGTGCCTCTAAATGTGACTACCTCAAAATATGCCTTTTTTGGCACATACAAAGATAAAGTAGTGTTCTATCTACGACAAAGATGTAGACTCCTGATTAGCTAAGTAATTCAGGGTCTGCAACAAACAAACAGTTCAAAATGGATAACTTTCTAAGTCTAAAAATGAGATGCAATCTTGGAAGGACAGGGTGTGATCTCTTTTACCAGATGCGATCCTGGAAATACAGGATGTGACAGAGAATACATGGTACGATCCTAAAGGGACAGGAAATGACACAGACTAGAATTCAACTCATAAACTAAGCTAAAAACAACAAAACAGGATGCGATCCAGGAAATCCTGGATGCGATGCATAAATCTGGAAAAAAATGGATACGATCTGGGAAATACCAGATACGACACGGGTTTGATAGGGTGCGATTTGGAATCCTGGATGCGACCCATAATTCAAAAGGCTCTAAAAGCTACAGAAAAGCATGAAAATGAAAAATACCAAATTCACAGGGTAGTTTTTCGAGTACTTACCGGAGGTCCGTAATCAGTCGGGCACTAATGTCAATGAATGAGCTCAAAATAATGTTTTTGCATGGGGACCACCATCTTCTTTGCAGAGCTCTCAGAATTACTATGGGTAAAAGTGAAAATGAATAGTAAAAAGGTCATTTTTGAGATATATATTGGCCTTTTGAGCTATTTAGGAGTTCTAAAACTCCTCCCAGGAAATTGAAACTATATTTTTGTTCTCTATTTGATCAGTTGGGAACCAAATCGAAGGTGCCTAAGGTATTTTATGAAGCATGGTAACATTTTTATGACAACTCCTGAAAATGCAGATTTGCTCCATTTGTTTCGAAAATCCTTCAAATTGCACATTTTATCATAAATCTTGGTCTCACATCATTTTATCAATCTCACCACTCACATTTTCACGTAATTAATTTTTTTCTCATGTGTTTGCTCTTAAAAACACCTTTCTTCGCTTCTTCTACTTTGTTCTTTCTCGTCCTACCTATTCCATGCAAGTAATACGTTCTTTCCACTTAGGGATTTTATTCTTTTCCTTTGATTTCATTCCTGAGGGGGCATAATCACACTATCATCAATCAAATTCTTGCTCGAAACAAAATTAAAACAATTTCGTTATCAAACAACTAGGGGCATGACAGTTTCCTTGACTAAAGTCGAAATTGTTGGATAGAAAGCTTTGGTTCTCATAAGTTGTATATCTTGTGTTCCCTCATTTTAAAAGATTCTTATTAAGCTCCTAGCAGCTTCATACTGACTCTTGGACAAAAACCAAGTTTAGAATCAGTATTATCAATCTTTGGATGACAACCAAGTTCAAAATTGGTATCTTTAAAGTCTTTTATTGACCTTTGGATGACAACCAAGTTCAAAGTCAATTCTATCAGTTTAGTTCGATCAAGTGCGAGAATGATCTCATCAAGCATTTCGTTCGATCATGAGTGAAATTCTCAATCTTTCTAAAGTCAAAATCAAAAACTTTCTTTGAATCAATGTGTTGCTCGCACATCAATTCAAAAAGGGGCAAATGTAACCACCTTGATTTGGTTTGCTCTGACCATAGACCCTATTTTCCCTAAGTGTGATCATACCCCCAATTATGTTCAAATGACCCTGTTACTGCTTGGCATAATTCTTTTGAAATCAATTTAATCTCCTAAGGTGATCAAATCACTAAATTAATTACTTTTAGCCAAAATCAAATAATCAATCAAATACATGACTAAAATGATTAATTTGCAAGGAATTAAATAAAGTCCTAAATCAATTGCTCACTTGCAAAGGAATCCATTCCCCTAGCCTAATTAATTTAATTAAATTGGCTATAATCCTATTGATTATTAAAAAGTAATTAAATGTTTAAATAATTAATATTCCTATTTTTGAATGAATTAAATAAGTTTTATTCATTTCATTAATATTCCTCTAAACCCTAACTTAACCCACTTCAACCACTTTGACTCTGGGTTCGAACCTATCCCAACCCATTCACCCTTGCTAAATCTAATTCTAATCCTAATTCTATACTAACCCACCTCCTAATGTTGTCACATTTCATTAAGGAGTGATTAAGGACTCAACCCACCTGACAAAGTCAAAGAATCTCAAGATTCCTTTCCTCAAGTCCACCTTCTCAAGCTTGCCTCTTACACCCCTACCCATGCCTCTTAATTGCTCACATTAAATGTAACATTTAATGCATTTGCCTCCACCATGCTTCATTAATGCCCAAGGCATTAATGCCTCTTACACTTCATTAATGAGTTTTTCAACTCCATTAATGCACCTTGTCCCCCCTCTCTCTCCTCATTCTTCTATAAATAGAAGGTGTTTTTGAGCACAAATAAGCCCATAATTTTAGAGAAAAATGCATTGTTATGCTGTTAGAATAAACATAGATTCATATCATATTTTAGATTTTATGTTTATGCATTGTTATCTTCATACGTTTTAGAGCTAGAATGCATGTTTAGGAGATATCTTTCTTTGTTTTAACTCAAATCTTTCATGCTAAGTTGTATATGTCACTGATAGTAGCATAATCTGAGGGTTGTTATGTTGCTTATCATACTCTTCTTATTTAGAAAGAAATAGGTCAATTTTAGTGCTTTATATGCTCATCTAACCATGTTTTCCACTAATGCAATGATCTATTGAAGTGTCGTGTTGCAGATAACAGGTGCACATTTTAACACACACAATTGGTCCTGCATATTTGGTTTTAGAGAAAACAAAGAATTATATGTCCAGAGAGTCGATAGTCCAGAATCGCGAGCGAGAATTTTTTCGCAGAGGCAGAGCCATATTTTTATTGATTTTAATGATTTTACCATAAAATTTAATTTCTATAGAATAATATATATTATATATTAGTAATTGTAATAATTATTTATTATTTATAATATATATTGAAAATATTTTAGAATAGATAATAGTTATATATTATAATATTGGTCAAATATATTGAAATTGAATTGTGTAATGAAAATAGCATGTTTATAGTAATAAAATATAAAATATAGTATCTCATAAAAATATACTATATTGTAAATTAAAAGAACAATTTCAAAATTAATTAAACGATTGAAACTATCTGAAAAAGGGGTCCTATAACACCAAACCAATTCAACCAATCATATTGGAGATAAGTAATTTGTAGAATATAGAAAATAAATAAATAAATATCTAAACTTTAGAAATACTCGAACGAAGAAAAAATAGTGACTTGTAATTGGTTGATTGGTGCAAAACTAATTAACTAATTGTGGACAAGTGAATGCGATAGTATATTGCCTACGACAAATACAATAATGGAATGGTGTTGATTAGAATAAGCACCAATAATTATTAAACAAAGAGACATGACTCTTGCAAGAAATCACGACACTCCAATTGATGGATTATAAAAAGTTCTTGCATGGCAAACAGAAAAGCATCGCATGGGAGAATAGAAAAATATGAGAGGGATGGAAATGTGGGTGGAGATACTGGGAATTGGTAGATGTAAACGTCAATCCACAGAGAAAACCATTTAGTATGTAACTCTCCATTTATTATTATTTTATATACCTTGTATTTTATAATAAATACATCTGGTTATATCACTTAAAGGATGGTAATAGATATACAATTACTTGTAACCAATTATAATGGATATATATATATATACACATTAGCTATATAATTACTTGTAAATAATTATGAAAGAAATATATTAATATGACAGTCGGTAATAGCCAAGGAAGAGAAGATAATATAAAAAAGACTTATCACATCGATGAGGATCATGGAAGAATAGGAGTTTAGGGCCCGTTTGGGTGCTGGAATACCAAATACTGGATATAGTCAATTATGGAAGATGCTACAATTCTGGAAGATACTTATCCTAAAAATGATTTGTGGAATATGGGCTAGAGCCATTTGGTTCACCCGGAAGATGACTGAGAAGATGTATAAGGATTTTTAATTGTTTATTTCTTAATTTATTTGAATATATACACACATGTATGTATATACACACACTTGTATATATATGAGTGTATATATACACTCATATGTGTATATATGTGTACACACTTTTATGTATATACACACACATGTGTGTATATATACATATGTGTTTGTATACACACACATGTGTATATACACATATGTGTATGTACACATGTATATACACACATGTGTATGTACATGTGTATATACACACATGAGTATATATACACATATATGTATATATGTGTGTATATATACATATGCACACACATGTGTGTACAATGGGTATACACACACATGTGTGTATACACACACACACACGTGTGTGTGTGTGTGTGTGTACATAGCTGTTTGGTTGAAACTTAAAAATCTTCCATGGGAATATAATGAAGAAGAAACTATAAGGATGATTGGAAATAGTCTAGGGAAATTCTTACAATTAGAAGAAGCGGTAGATGAAAATGATTTTACATCTATTCAAAGGTGCTAGTCAAACTGCAAAAATATTATCATATTCTAGATTATATAGTCGTAGGATCGGCTAAAGGTGAATGGAGGTTAAAAATTGAGGTAGAAAATGCTGATATTATTAGTGAGGCAGAGCGAGGCTGTGAGAAAGGTAAAGGACAAGAAGTTAATAAGAGTGTGGATGGGATTAAAAGGATAGAAGAAAACTGAACTATATCACCTCCTTGGTCAATCCATTTTGAGGAAGAAATGATATGGAAAAGGAATTTAGATGAATGGGAAATGCCCCAAGAATTGGACAGTTAGGGGAACACAACGGAGGTTCATAGAGAAATAAGGGAGCCTGTTGACACCTCTCAAACAACAAATATGGAAAGTCTAATGTCTACTCAAGTTGTAAAGGAGACACCCCTCTCTCCTTCAAAGGAAGTAATCAATAATGATGAAGTGGAGGCACAAAAATGGGAGGAAGTGATTCGAAAATCTCTCATTGTGCGTGACTCAATGGAGGAAAATTTACAGACTCCCAAAAACTAAAAGAAGATGAATGTTGACAGAAGTTGCAAACCAGATTTCACTGCGGATGGAGTATTTCATTAAAAACATTTGGAACACGCCCAAGAGGAAAAGGATAGAAAAATCTTAGATCTTTGTAAAGATATCCAAATTTCCCCTATTAGAAACTTGGAAAAATCTAGGGAGGATATGGTAGACAATGATGGGAATAGTTGGAATACTGACTGAAAATATGAATCTCAAGAGGAAGAAGTAGGGAATGAGGATTTAGGAATGTGATATTAGATGGATATCTTGGAAAAAAGGACAATAAGTCAAAATGAGTCATTGGTTAAAAAGCCAAATGTAAAGGAAAAGAAAAATAGGTGTCCTAAATCAACCAAGGTGAAACTTGCCATTTCTGGTAATGCAGCGGACTAGTCAAAATTGTTGAGATGGGGAAGAAACTATCCCTCTTCCAAGAAGCCATGAAGGTCCTATCATAGAATGTCAAGGGCTGCAATGCCTCTTATAAAAGGCACTTGGTCAAGAGGTGTCTTGACCAAGCCCAACCTGATTTAGTTTTTTTACAAGAAACAAAGTTAAATGGGGAGGGAATGTTACAGTTTGCAAGGAAATTTGGAATGTGGAGCAACCTCTACAAGGAGGTGGTAGGAGATTTAGGAGGGTTGGGTATTTTATGGAAGGATGTAGGGATGGATGTTAGCTTGGTAGAGGAGGGCATCAATTGGAAATAAGTGAAAGTTTTCTCCTTTCAGTTAAAAGTCAATTTCTTTGCTCTCAATATATATGGACCATGCAATAAAGCTTTGAAAAACAGTTATGGGCTTCTCTCACAAGAATTATTAATATAATTAAAGATAATATTTTTTTGTTAGGGGGAGATTTCAATGCCATTATCTTCCCATTAGAAAAAATTGGAGGAAAAGGGTGGATTAGTCAAAGCCAAAATGATTTTGTTGACTTTGTCTCTACCAATGAATTACAAGATGTGAGTTTTAAAAAATGAGCCTTCACATGGACAAATAGATGAATACGATTTACAAATATCACTGAAAATCTAGATAGGTTCCTTCTCTGAGGAGCATGGGAGGATACTAAGTGGTTATGTCAAGTTGAAATACTACCAGTAACAGGGTTTGACCATTTTCCAATTTATTTAAGGATACTTGAAGATGCATCTCCTAAAAGAGCTCCCTTTAGGTTTGAAAAAATGCGGTTGCATGAAACGGGATTTTGGATCTGATTGAAGCTTGGTCGAATTCTGCTCCTAGACGTTCTGGTAATTGTGATTTTCTCTTTTTTAAGAAACTGCAATAATTAAAAGAAAATTTAAATGTTTTGAATAAAGAGTTGTTTAAGACTATTTTTGTGGAAAAAAATAATCTCGAGGCTGAATTGGTTGTTTTAAATGAAATTATTGCCCAAGGAGGAATGGATAATAGTATCTACAATCAGGAAATGGAGTTAAAGAAGAAATACAGCGAGGTGTTAAAATGGGAGGAGATCTTTTAGAGACAAAAATAAAGAGAATTATGGCTGAAGGAAGGGGATAGAAACACTAAATTCTTCCATAACTCAGTCAAAGGCAGACGCTCTATGAATAAGATTTTCTCTATTAAGGATATTCAGGGGAATATCTTGACTGGACAAGACCAAATTAATGGGGAAATAGTAAATCACTTCTCATCAATTTTTTCAAAGGACACGAGGGAGGAAGCAAAAGATGGCTGCCTTTTGGAGGTAATTTCGTAGATTATCTCAATGGACCAGAACTGCTTGTTGATGTGAACTATTATTGAAGCTAAAGTTAAAAAACCCCTATTGAGTTTAGGCAGTGAAAAAGCACCCAAACCTGATGGTTTCCCAACTTTGTTCTTTCAAAAAGTGTGGCATATAATTGGTAAAGAATTGTGTGCTGTGGTAGAGGAATCTAAAATGGGTGGGTTTATCTTCAAAGACTTTAACAACACCTTTTTATCCTTGATTCCAAAAAAGGAAAGAACGAATCCTTGATGACTTTAGGTTGATAGCCCTTTGTAATACAGTCTACAAAGTGATAGAAAAAGTTATGGAAAATAGGCTGAAATCTGTGTTACCTTCACTCGTATTAGAGGAACATAGTGGGTTTGCCCTAGGCAGATCTATATATGAAGGAATCATTGTGATGCATGAAGCAATCCATTCTATTAAGCTGGGAGAAGAAGTTGGTATGATGATTAAATTGGACATCAAAAAGGCATATGACAATGTTAATAAGATCTTCCTGATGAAAGTATTATAGAAAAATTGGGTTTGATAAATTATCGTGTGAATGGGTGTTCAGATGTATATCCACACCTCATATATCCATCTTATTAAATGGCATCCCCCAAGGCTTATTTGAAACTTCTAATGGAATCTGTCAAGGTGACCCTCTCTCCCCTTTTCTTTTTATTACTCTTGTTGAAGCCTTTGGTCGAACAATCAAATGGGAAGGTATAACGGGGTCCTGGAAAGGGATAAAGGTTGCAAGGGGATTGAATCTAGTCACTCATTTATAGTTTTTTTATGACACATATCTCATGGGGGAGGCATTTGTATGTAAATCCAAAATTATTAAATCAACCTTGGACACGTATAGCAAAGTTTCAGGGCAATTTATCAATTGGGAGAAGTCTAAAATTTTCTTCTCTAATACTTCCTTACCTATACAACATCATGTGATTAAAATTATGAGAATGAAGGTTGGAATTATTCCTAACAAATATTTGGGAATCCCACATTTTGAAGGTGCATCTAAGGAAAATTTATGGAAATACCTTATTGGCAGTTGTGTTAAAAGAATGAATAGTTGGAAAGGGGAATGGCTCAATTATGCAGGGTGCACCTTGATTCTTTAATCAATCATCTATGCTATTCCTATTTTTTCAATGAGTTGCTTAAAAATTCTGCTCAAAGTGTTGAACTATATTGAATATCGAAAGAGAAAGTTCTTTTGGAATGGTAGACAGGAGGAGGGAAAGATACCAATTATGGCATGGGACACAATCTGTAAGTCATGCAAAAATAGGGGTGTGGGTCTTCAAAAGTGGCAAATGATTAAAAGAGCCTTAGGGACAAAACTTGCATGGGAAATTTATACTAAACGCTCTCAATTATGGGTGAGAATCCTTAAGGAAAACTATTTGGATTCAATGGAGGACAAGCGAATTCTTACAGTCTAGAATCCCCCAAAAGGGTCAGTGATATGGAATTTTATTTTAGAATGCAGGCCAGTAATATGTGATCACTTTTCATGGCAAATTGGAGATGGAAGGGATGCTTCATTTTGGGATGAATCTTGGGATGAAAAACCAGCTCTATCAGAAAGATATAACTCACAGGATCTTTTTGACAACACAAAAAATGTACAGGGAGAGAAGGTTAAGGATTATATGGAATAATGTTCAGGTCCTCTGGGACAATAATGGAGATGGAAAGAGGTTGGTACCACGGGCCTAAGTGATGAAATTTGTAACTCAATGAAAGAGATTTTTGAAGAAATATCTTTAACATTGTTTGTAGTAAAGGATAATATTATATGGTGTGCATCAAAGAGTGGAAACTATTCAACAAAACTAAGATATAAATTAATAATCAATGGTGAAACAAACAATGATTGGCCATATAAGCTATGTTGGGATAAGGATTGTCTACAAAAAGATGGAGCATTTGCATGGATATCTATTCAAAGGAGGATTTTGACAGGAGAACGTAGAAAGAAATATGTTTTTGTAGGACCAACAATGTGGCCGATGTGAAAACAAGAGAGGGAGGATGTAGATCACCTTTTAGTCCATTGTGATTTCACTCAGAAGAGTTGGGAGATGGTTAGATCAAAATTAAACTTCATTGGACCTATGCCAAATTCTTTAGTGGATATTTTTAAATGGTGGATGTCTTATCCTCCGAGATCAACTTTATCTAAATTATGGATTTTCTGCCCCTCAATAATCATATGGGAGTTGTGGAAACAAGGGAATAGAAGAATTTTTTAGGATGATTTAGAATCTACAAATAGTATTTTACATAGGATCAATTCATCAATAGAAGAGGTAATGAGCTCAGTGGTCATTAAGTTGAATGCTAATACTATGTTTTCATCTTGGGATAGATCAGTTCATAAACAATGGCCTGGGACCAAATTTTGTTATAGAAATTATGAAAACCAATTAGGTATAGTGAAATCTTGTCAAAATGAAGTAAAGTGGATTCCTCCAGACAAAGGTTGGATCAAGATAAAATTTTATGGATCCTCGAAAGGTAATCCATGAATCTCAGGTGTAGGGTTTATTGCTAGAGATATTAAAGGAGAGGTGATGTCAATTACAACTAAAAGGATAGAGGGAGGGACAAATAATGTGGCAGAAGCACATGCAACTATTTTAGCAGTTAAATTGGGATGCAGGATGGGGGTGGAGAAAATTCATCTGGAAGGAGATTCGAAAGTGATTATAGAAGCTAGTAAAAAAGGACATTCACAAACATGGTTCATAAACAACATCATAAGGGAGGTGGAATTTCTTCTTCGTAATTTTAGAGAATTCAAAATAAGTCATACTTTAAGGGAAGGTAATATAGAAGCCGATGAAGTTTCTAATTGGGTGACAACTTTTGATAAGATTGATTTACCTATATTTAAAGCTTTTACCAATATAAGAGGTGATATAAATAGAAATATTCCTATATAAAAATAGCATTTATGAAACTTTGGAAATAACAACGCTTGATTTTAATGAGTTAAAAATAGAAATCTAGAAAAAAGTGGCAAAGATTCATATAGCATTTGGTAAGGACGGGTGACTACGGTGCTCTTGATTGAAAGAATTGGTAATGATGATAGATTGAGGTAGGTTTGGAGAGATCATTGAATGCTTGAAAATCTTTATGTTTGAAGGTGGTGGTGTGAAGCAATGGCTTGCATGAATAAAGGACAATGTCTGATGGAAGCAACAAAGCCTCAAAATTCATAGAAGGTTTGATCTTAAATTAATAATTAGTGAACACAGAAGTAGAACATACATCACAAAACTGGAGTGAGCAAGAAAATGGAAGCCACATTCAACATCAAATCTGAAAAACAAATGAAGTCCTTTAAAGGACCTACTAGTAATGATAGGATAAGAGGTCTGTTGAAGGTTAAAATATATAGGATGGTGGAGGGCGTGTTAAAGGTGATTGGTATGCAATTTCAGAAGAGAAAGATAAAAAGACAGACAAACCTAGATGTGATATCAATCTTCATCACATGGGATTTAGAAATAAGGGAGAACACTGAGGAGGTGGGTCGAATAACAAAGACACTATTTAATAGTAATGTGCTAGGAGAGCTTGATTCAAGTCTTGAATGGTCAATCCCTGGAGTAGGACAGGATATTACAGAATGTTTTGAAGAATATGATGACGCACGCCAGTTTGGGATTATTCCTTTTTTAAGGTGGAGGGCGAAAGTTGACAAGTCTCTAATGTTTATGAACTCCATGGAGGGTTGGAAGCAGGTGAAAGATGAATTAACATTGCAAGATCAACTAGAAAATGAAAAGGCAAAGACCATCACGATGAACATGCCGCAGAAATTCCGCACCCAGAGCAACTGAGGTGAAAGGAAAAAAATGTTAAAGGGTAATGCATATGTAATGCAATGTGTGTTTTTTGATTTTTTTTGCAATGAGGTGTGAATGAGAAAAACCAGTAAAAGTTTTTGCTGAACAAAGAAGTTTCATATGGTGACGACCCCAATTTTGGACTTTAGAGGGTAGATTTTTTTATCAAAACCAGCAGAAGGCCCTGACGAAGACAATGCAGAAGCGCATAGTTTTTAGGATTTTTTGAATATAAATGTTAAATAGTTCTATGTTTATCATAAGGTTAAAATGCCTTTAAGTTTAGGGAAGGGATAAATACTAGTAATGATAGATGAAATATATGTTGAAGGAAGGAAAGTATGTTTAATAGTATGTAAAAGGAGAAAACACTCCTATAGAGGAAGGTAGCAAAGAGATGTCTTCGTGAAAACAATATTGTATTCATGATGTAATCCCTCTTTTATTGTATTAATAAAAATACCTATTATCGACCAAAAAAAAAAGAAAAAAAGAATGAAGGTTTGGAGAAGTCATGGATCCGACGAGATATTAAATTTGGTTTTATAAAAATTGGAATTGGAATTCAAAATTCCAATTCTAGGTTTTTTGGATGGACACAAACATGGAAGAAACAAAACTCAGAATTAGATAATTCCAATTCCAGGCATATTCTAGCTATCAAACAGACCCTTATATAAATAGGGGAGGAAACAAATCAAAAGGGAAGAAAGAACAATGAGGTTCACTGTAAACCACAGAGAATAAATATTACGGAAGAATTGGAAAAGATATTCGATATTCATCATAAGAAGGAAGTATACATATTGAACCACTGTTATAATATATATACATTAGATTTTGAAAGATCTAGTTTATAATATCATATCATAATTTAACATATAAATAATATAGACATGTATATCTAAAAGATCTAATTGATGATCATATTTTGCCATTAGTATACAAGGGAAATAAATTTTGAACCATCGGTACATAATCACCGAAAGACAAGTTTACAGTGTAACCTGACAAAGCAAACTGACAGACAGTCTACAGAGAAACCTAAGAGGAAAGTCTACAGAGAAACCTGCCATGCAGACTAAAGAGCAACCTGAGCACTAGTCTACCAAGAGACAGTTTTATTTCGAGAAATGTGGATCTGACTTACACGTCAGATAAAACACTTAAGTTTTTTATTTAAATTAAATATTAGATTTAGATCCATTTCTTGAGGGACAAGTAAAGTAATTGCAATTATTTTAATCATTCTAAATGATTGAAAACATAAAAACTAGGAGATCAAGGTCAAGTTGTAAACCTTTGATCATAGAGTTATCATTGTAAAGCGTGAAACTTATTTAGGTTAAATTCATTGTATAAATAGATATGTAATCAATCAAAACAAGATGATGTGATGATGATTGTAGCCAAGGAGCACATCTATGGATCTGATCCAGAGTTTTATGCAGAGGGACAACAAAAGATGGAATCAATTATAAAGAACAAGATCCAAGGCTACCGAGTAGAAAAAAGGTATTGATCAGTCACTATAGGTGATACATGATATTGTAAGATTTAATGGATCTATACTCAGCAATTCTAGATTGCATATACTCAGGTCAATAAGTATTTTTGACTACATTCTAACAATTGTAGCAAATAGAAGGAATCCTTTAAGAAGGTGGATTTAACAATCCTTTTGTAAACCTCTTAACTGAGTGCACACTAAATAGTGTTTCTAAAGCTCTTAACATAGTAGACCTTAATTAGTCTAAACATGTTACTCCTAACAAGGTAATATCATCAGAAGTGATCAAACTTGTAAGCCTTAACCGACCCCTTCCATTCTATAGATAGTGATTTTTTGTGGGTTTCATCCCCACCACAGTTTTTAACTTCTAGCAGGGGTTTTCTGCATTACCAAATCTTGTGTCATGTGTCATTACATTCATGAATGTTTCTATGAATGTTAACATGCAAATTAAGTTTATGAATTAATATTACATACACAAAGATAGAATATCACATATGGTAGGTAATACAACATATTGATTACTAAAAGGATTAAGGTTAAGTGATAAAAATTTTAAGGGTACTGATTCACCCCTCCCCTCTCAGTACACACCATTCCATTATTCCAGCAATTGGTATCAGAGCTAGATCTTTTATTTGGAAAAGTTTAAATCACTTGAGAGAAAAGATCATACAATGGAAAGGTATAAGCTAGACAAGAGTATTGAGAATCAGAAGTTGGAGATGCAGATCTTCTATGAGCAATACAAAGAAGCTGCAGTCAAGAAGAGAGAGCTACTAGATGAAAGAAAGGTTATGGCATCTCACTGTAATGAAACAGACTATCATGAAGAAGAGATACCTGATTTATTTGAGTCAACAAGATCTACATCTAGCAATACATCAGACACATCTGAAGGAAGCATTACAAATCTGAATGAAATCAATCAACATCTAGTTGGACAAGTGAAATCACTACAAACCAGCCAAGAGACACATATGGTAAGGATGATTGATGTTATGAATGATGCTAGACAAGATGAACAAGAAATAACACTAGCTATTAATGATAGGAGGAAGATCACTGAAAAGCTACAAGAAAGAGAATCAGAGATACAAAGACTTACTAAACATCATCATGAGATCACCAATCAAATTGTTCTTATGATTCAGGAAGCAAACTGACTAAACATAGAACTAAATGGAAAATTAGAAGCTATTGGTGAGCTAAGAGAAGAAAATGAAAAACTAAAGCATGAAGTAAGAATTCAACAGCAACACAATGATATGATCAAGAGAGCTAAAGAAAGTGCAAAAAGAATGGATGATTTTCTAGATGGACAAAGAAGAGTCAACAACAATACCAGATTAGGGTATATCGAGCATGGAGAATCACCATACCAAGCTAATAAAAAAGATGTCTACACAAATCCAAGGCCAAGGAAGCAGTCATGCAATCACTGTGGAAAACAAGGACACACATCAAATGTTTGCAAAAGCAAAATTAAAGGTATTCCTAGCTCCACATATACATTCATTGGAAATTTTTATAACTTTAACAAGAAAGGACATAAAGCATAGGAATGTAAATCTAAGGTGAAACAACCAAAGAAGGAAACCTACATGAAAAAATATTGTCCTACTTGCAAAATGCATGGGCACACATCTCTTGAATGTAGGAAGAAGAGAAGGCAAGCATGGAATCCTAAAGAACAAGAAAATTCATATCAACCAAAAAGAGTCAGTAACTCATATGTTTGGGATTACAATAGATGGACAAACTACACAACATGTGGTAGATATGGACACATAGTTGCAAACTGCATGAGAAAATGGATAAGAAGGTCTAGAAGCTGGACTAGCCCTGGAATGGCATGCTTACAATGTCATAGGGTCAGTCATCTAAGCAAGGACTGTAGAGATTGATTGACAAAGACAAGCACTTTTCCCAATGGTAATACCATTAAAGACATCAGAAAGATGAGAAACAAAATGTGGAGGAAAACTAAAAACATTGATGATGCTAGACCAAGCAATAAAATTGGTGACACCTTATGCAATGGATCTGGTGACATCACCACCTCCACCTAAGAAGAACAAGTAAGTATGGAACTATACTATACCAAGTTATACTTTACATCAGTTCCTTTATACAATGATAAAATTCCAAACTAGCATGAATAAATATGCACTATGGTATTACTTGTTATGAATTTGTGAATCCAATCTCGTTAATCAAATGCTTACCGAGAATCATCATACTGCATACAAAAGCCTAGTTAACAATGTAAACCAAGACTGTCGGTAATCATGTAAAAGACATTAAAGTCTTTTCCACTTACCGAGTATCATTGGTAAACATGTGAAAGGTCAAGTGAGTTGTCACTTACCTTGAGCTGGAAGTTTGTGTGATACCCGAGTGACTCTATATTTGAACACCAAGAAGTGGGTAAAGAATTAAATGCACCACTTAGGGCATCATCTATAAAAAGGTGATGGAATAGCTCAATCACTCACCATGCGATTAAGAGAGAAGAAGCATAATGAAATAAAGCACAGAGCGAAGAATAGTGACTAGATTGTGGAAGCGACTCATAGCAGTTTCACGACATTCAGACAAATCTACAAAATCTACAGTAGGAAAAGTGAGTAACTAATGACTCACAGAGCTCATAGTTATTTACGAGAAAATCCCTAATTTTTAGAAACCATGGTAACCACATCTCGCATTTCCAAGATAAAGAATGCCAAAGACAAAAAGGTTAACCTAATCAAGAACACTACTTGTGAAGAACCTAAATACAAGTTATATCTGTAGGTTGCTTTGCAACCCGATGATGCTGGTGCATTTTCAAGCATACTACCTAGGGTTTTTATGATCGAGGATGTCTGAGTGTATATCCACTAAAATGTTTCTGAAATTGGAGACCGGGAAGTTGAGCAAGCTTACAAGAAGCTTTGCACATACGAAACCATCAAGGATGAACATAAACATATCGAGGTGAAAGGCTAACAAATTCCCTAATGTTCCTGAAGGATTTTATCATGATAGTGTTGAGAAGAGTGCATGACTGAAAGATGTGGCTGGACGAGCCAAAATAGATCACTAGGGATTTGGTACACGTAGTGACCGGTTATCCAATAACCGACAAGGCCAAGGCACTCAAACACCATCCTTGCCCCAAGATTGAGAAGATGAAAGGTGCACAATGGGATGGTAGAGGATTGAAGGCAAATTCCATCAAAGATCTAGAACTAAAATTTGGTGCATGCGTATTGGGATACAAGATATTCCAAGCCAACAAAATGAATAGTATTGCATGTGGAGCAATAAACACTGCTCACAAGATTGTAAAGAAGGGTCTACAGTTGGGTCTATTCGAGATTCTATTGAAGCAATTGGAGGAGAACATGAGGACCATTAGATCAATAAAATCTAACTCATGTAAGTTTGGTTCACTCCTTATGTGCATTTTTTTCTACTTTCAAGACTTTTTCCTATCTGTCGGTAATGTCAACTGGGACACTACTTGACCAGTGACAATTCAGATCGATGAATGCATTAAGTCACTAGGTGACAAATTTACATTAGTCATGGATGAATATTTCATTGGATTCAAGGACCAAATGTAGAAAAGGACGAGGATACCAGAATAATTGGTAGAACAATATAAGGCTCATATTTGTTTCATGGTGGACACTGATAAAACTTTGATCAAACCATTTGTATCGAGGACAACATGGTTATCCCCACTTGACTATGAGATCCACATAGATCAATCCACTAATGCTATTGAAGAATTATTAAACGAAGCATTAGACAAATCATTCCCAAGGTTTGGAACCTATGAAGAGGCTAAGGCAAGAATAAAGATCGGCCTAGTAGTCAAGAAAATTGAAAGAAAGAAGGATAAAATAGTAAAGACACTTAAGAAAAAGTTGTTGGTAAATGATGAAGAGATAGAAAAACAAAAAGACGCTGAGGGACAGTCGCCCATTGGTGAAGGTGAAAAAGTGAGTGAATCTGAATCAATAGAGTCTGATGCCCCACCATCAAAGAAGCCAAGAACTACTGGTGCATCTAGGACAAGGAGTTAGATAACTAAAGATGCAAGTTCATCACTAGTTAAGAAAGGACAGGTGAGGACTTACAAGAGGAAGCCTCAAACTGGGAAAACTTTAGAACCAAAGAGTTGAAAAAGACTAATCTGAAGCAAGGAAGATATAGAGGACACTAAACAAGATGAACAACCTGTAAAGAACAAACTTCCTACCACAATTGATGAAATTGTCGCATCAATCACCAGGTCAAGTACAATATTCGAGCCTAAGGTTAGAAAATGGCTAACTCTGAATCTTGAGGATCAGAATAAGATAGAAGAAGCCATCATCACGACAATGTGTATATTCAAATACATACCTATACGGTTTGAAAAGATGATGCCACAAGAACTTTTAGACAGGTTATCAACACAGTGGACATTGCATTGAATTTTGAATGACAGATAAGGGAAAGATCCCTAGTTTCTATAATGCCACCCGAGTCCAAATGGAAGAGATTGGTGAAATGATGAAGTTGCATTCAAAGAAGTTCTTAGCAAAATTGAGAGCCTACAAAGTACTATAGGGAAGCTTAATTGAGCTTGACAAAGAAAGTGAGGATGCTTGGAGACAAATACTCAATGTACCTAAAGAGGATACAAGCCCCAAGAGAGTATTAGCACTTATCGAGAAGCCTCACAATGAAGAAAAAGAGGCAACACCGAGCCCTGAACACATTCTTATAAATGACACTAAGGATGACAATCAAGTTAAATTGAACACCGAAGCTAGTAAAGAAATGGTTGACAAACCTCAGATTTTGCAGTCATTAGGAGACACAACAGATGTCACAATCCAAGATGTGACAATAATAGATATCACTAAAGATCCTGCCGAAGAAGTAAAGGTAGATGAAGATGTCAATGTTACCTCCAAGAAGATCAAGGAATAGGACGCAATAATGGATGCTACATAGGTTAATATACTAGGAAAAATGCCATTATTGATATAGACTATTAATATCATCTCATAAAAGGAGAAGTCACCTGAACATGATGCAAGCATACCCAAGGATAAGGGTGAAGACAAGCAGAAAAACACAGATGAAGAACATAAAAAAATAGATGGAGAGCATAAAGATAAAGGTGAAGAAGAGAAGAAAGGTGATTCCACTCCAAAGGATATTGAAGGAGAAGCTGCAGATAAAGCTAAGGTTGATGTGGAGATGTCTACACCCAACCGATAGGTAGACATTGAGCAATAGATAAAAGGCTCAACACCTCCAAAACCTTCATCAAGTACATTAGACCAAGCAAAGGAACTTGCTATGGTACTGCATATAGGTGCCTCCACTACACTTTCAAAGAAGAAGAAGAAGAAGAAGAAAAAGAAGAAAAATCCAGTTACCCTGGATGAGATAATTGAAATACCAGACTATGATCCTAGGACATTGGATCCTGAGTCACTTACAAAGTATGCAAAACTTTGTAAAAGGAAAGTTACTCAAGATAAGCTTAAAAAGGAGACCAAGGACACACAGGTACTAGAGATAACCAAGGAAATACTTATGTAGATTGTTCCTGATACCTACATTGATCAAAATGCTTCTATAATTGATCAATTAGTAGTTCTTACAAATGTCATCACATCACAAAATGTGGATGCAGAGAAGGAAATAGAAGAATGTGCAGAGCAAAATTATCAATACAAATTGACAGAGAAAACCAACCAAGAAGTGGTAGAGAACAAGGTAAAGCTATCTGAACTAGTCAATGAATTAGAACCAATCATTTCAGAAGCTATAACCTTAGTTCAGAAGTTATGCACAATAGAGCAATTCACTAAGGAGAATAGTGAGAAGATTGTACAGATAGATGTAGATCTAAATTCTAGTGCACAAGGTCTTACAACCAATGACAATGCAATCAAGTTGCATTATGACAAGATTATGGAAGCTAAAAGGTTGAGACTTGAGATTCTAGAGGTAGAATCAAAATTTAGAGATGAGGTAACTAAGCTCTAGGCTCTACTTCTACATAATCTCACATTACTACAATAGCTTATGACTTCGATAAGACAATTGATTGCCACCCCTGAGATGTCTATCACCGACAGTATCTATGATATGCACGCAAGAATAACATTGGAGCACATGGCCCTGGAACACCTTAAGGAGAAGTGGGAAAAAATGATGGAAGACATGCAGAACTCTCATTCCCACATCTTTGACAAGTTGTAAGTATTACACCTTTGTCCTTATCATTAAAAAAGGGGGAAATAATATGTGACAAAGAAAGAAATAATAAAGGGGGATTGATAAGGTGAAAATGGGAAATAGTATAAAGGCAAGTGTATATACATGTACATATACCATACCGACATGCACATAGGGAAAGTCATATTGATAAGGTGAACACATGGTGTATATACTAAGCATTTTAGTTTTTGCACATATCAATTTTTGATACTAATGTCGAAGGGGGAGATTGATGATCATATTTTGCCATTAGTATACAAGGGAATAGTTTTTGAACCATCGGTACATGATCACCGAAAGACAAGTTTATAGTGTAACCTGACAAAGTAAACTGATAGACAGTCTATAGAGCAACCTAAGAATAAAGTCTACAGAGAAACCCGACAGGCAAACTAAAGAGCAACTTGAGCACCAGTCTACCGAGAGACAATTTTGTTCTGAGAAATGTGGATCTGACTTACATGTCAAATAAAACACTTAAGTTTTATATTTAGATTAAGTCTTAGCTTTAAATCCATTTCTTGAGGGACAAGTAGAGTAATTGTAATTGTTTTAATCAGTCTAACTAATTGAAAACATGCAAACTAGGAGATCAAGGTCAAGTTGTAAACCTTTGATCATAGAGTTATCATTGTAAAGCGTGAAACTTATTTAGGTAAAATTAATTATATAAATAGATGTGTAATCAACCAAAACAAGATGACGTGATGATGATTGTAGCTGAGGAGCACATCTATGGATCAAATACAAAGTTTTATGCAGAGGGACAACAAAAGATGGAATCAGTTATAAAGAACAAAATCCAAGGCTACTGAGTAGAACAAAGGTATTAATCAATCACTATAGGTGATACATCATATTGCAAACTTTAATGGATCTATACTCAGCAATTCTAGATTGCATATACTCATGTCAATAAGTATTTTTTACTACATTCTAACAAGTGTAGTAAATAGAAGAAATCCTTTGAGAAGGTGGATTTAACAATCCTTTTTTAAACCTCTTAACCGAGTGTACACTAAATAGCGTTGCTAAAGCTCTTAACAAAGTAGACCTTAACCAGTCTAAACATGTTACTCCTAATAGGGTAAGATCATAAGAAGTGATCAAACTTGTAAGCCTTAACTCACCCCTTCCATTCTGCAGATAGTGAAGTTTTGTGGGTTTCATCCCCACCGTAGTTTTTACCTTCCAATAGGGTTTTTCTGTGTTACCAAATCTTGTGTCATGTGTCATTACATTTCGCGAATGTTTCTATGAATGTTAACATGCAAATTAAGTTTATGAATTGATATTACATACACAAAGATAGAATATAACATATGGTCGGTAATACAATGTATTGATTACTAAAAGGATTAAGGTTAAGTGATAAAAGTTTCAAGGGTACTGATTCACCCCTCCCCTCTCAGTATACACCATTCCATTATTCCAACACTAATGATATATCTTAAATATATATCTAAGTCATATATATGATCGATCTAACACATGTGTGCGCGCACACACAATTCAGGTTTATAAATATGAAGAAATTTGATATAATTATAGATGATCAATTCTGATGTGCATGAATTTTTTTATTTTTTTATTTTTTATTTTTTATTTTTATTTTTATTTTTATTTTTTATTTTTATTTTTGTGTGTGTGTGTGTGTGCACACTTTATATTTACAGTTGTGAATTCGTTGGGTTTAATGGGAAGTAGTACTAAGAGGGGAGGGGTGAATCAGTACCTCTAAAACTTTTTCATATCCTTTAATCAATTAACCTTTGTAATTAATTGCATATCCATTCAATCTGATCTACACTATCTTTGTGTGAGTTATATCAATTCATAATATTAATAAACATGTGATTCATTCATAGAAACATTCATGAACATAATTGACACATAACACAAGATATGATATTGTAGAAAACTCTAGTTAGGAAGTAAAAACTGCAGTGGGGATGGTACCCACAAAACTTCACTATCTGCAGAATGGAAGGGGTCGGTTAAGGCTTACAATTTTGATCACTTCTGATGATCTACCCTGTTAGGAGTATTGATGGAGACCTGTTAAAGTCTAATTTGTTAAGAGCTTTTAGCAACACTGTTAAGTGTGCACTCAGTTAAGAGATTTGATATTAGACTGTTAAATCCACCTTTCTTGAAAGAAATTTTTACACTTTGCTCCACTTGTTAGAATGATAGAACATTACAAATTGACCTTGTAATTTCAATCTCCTATTTCTAATATAGATCCTATGTAGTTCACATAAAAATATTATCACCTTAACTGTGATTGAATAATACCTCTGATTATCTGTTTCCTCTGTTCTTGGTTCTGCTAACCAAATTCTTCTTTTTCTGTTCTGGTTCTTGAAACTCTCAATTCAATCCATAGATGTGTTCATTATGTTCTCCTCTCTCTTACACACACATTCTAAAGAATTATTACATCATATATTTATATATGGATTGACTTCATCAAGTTGTGATAAAAACAATGTTAACTGTAAGATCAGGTTTACAACTTACACCTAGATCTCATAGTCTATGTGTTTTAAATCAGTTAGACTGTTTAAAACACTTACATTAATGTTTCTTGTCCCTAAAGAAATGGATTTAAAAATAATCAAATATCCTATAAATAGAATACCCTTGATTTATTTGATGTGGAAGTCAGATCCACTTTTTGCAGGCTGCAACTGACTTTCAGTTCTGTCTGTCGGTCATGCTTGACTGTCCTTTAGTTTTTATTGTCGGTTACACTGTATCTATTTTTTCGGTCTGCACTGTAACTTGCATTTTGGGTTCCTTTTTCGGGTTCCAATTTATCTTTCTGTATTGTGATTTTTGGTTTACACACTACCTTGTGTCATCGGTTCTCTCTGTACTTAGTCATTTTTGGTGATCTTCTAATCTGATCTTCAATTTTCTCTTTACTGTCTTTCGGTGTAAGCTTACTGAAAGTGTTGTTTGTATACTGATGACAAATTAATGTCATCAATCTCCCCCTTTAACATTAGTATCAAAAATTGATATGTGCAAAATACTAACAAAATGTTAAGTATATACAACATATATAATCCTTAGGCATTTAATGACTCCCCCTATGTATATGCTGGTATATTTGTACATATGATATATTTTCCTTCTTCATATCATTGTCCCTTTATGAATACACATATACATATCTACCTTTTGCCCATCTAAATGGATGTAGATAACATTTTATTTGATATTTTGTACAATATATCATTTCCCCCTTTATTTGATATTAAGGGCAAAGGTTATTTACCTTAGAGCTTATCAAAAATGTGTGAATGAGAAGACTTCATGTCTTCCGTCATTTTCTCCCATTTCTCTCTTAGGTTTTCTAGAGGCATATTCTCAAGTGTTATCTTTGAATGCATATCATAAATGATGTCTACTATAGACATCTCGGGAGTTCCTATCAGTTGCCTTGCAGAACTGATATGTTGTTGTGGCATTGTAATATTTGGCAGAAGTTGAGCCTGTAGCTCGGTTACTTCTTCTCTAAAATGTGTCTCTTCCTCCCATAGCTCCTTCCTTAACCATTTTACCTCAATGATCTTTTCATAATATAGTTTGACTGCATTGTCTCCATCTATGGTTAATCTACTAGCACTGTTTGCTAGATCTGTATCTAGATTTGCAATATTGTCACTATTTTCCTTAGTGAACTTTTCTATCATGCTCAGCTTTTGAATTAAGATTATAGCTTCAGATGTGATGGGGTCTAATTTAGATATGAATTTTGATAGATTTACCTTATTCTCTGTCACTTCTTGGTTGATGTTCTCTAAGAGCTTTTATTGGTATTTCATTTCCTCTCTCTCCTCAATTGCCTTCTCAGCATCAATGTTCTGAATTGTGATTGTGTCAGTGAGGGTAGCTAGCTGATCAAGTATAGGCTTGCTTTGATCAATATCAACATCAGGTACAATTTGATGTAGAATGTCTTGTGTTATCTCCAGTACCATGGATTCCCTATGTTATTTCTTTAGCTTTTCTTGGAATGCCTTCCTCTGGCATATCTCTCCATATTCTTTCAGTGCATCCATGTCAATTGTAGAGGGGTCACACTTCGTTATTTCAATGATTTCATCTAGTGTAACCTCTAACTTGTTCTTCTTTTGTGACTCTGTAGAATGTAGCACCATTGCTAATTTCTCAACCTTTTTTGTTGTACTTGATGATGTGACCTGTTATGCTTCTTTCTACTGTTTGGCATCGATTTTAGCTCATCCAGTGTCTGCAAACGTCTCCACATTCACCTTAACATCATCGGTAGCATCTTTGTCTATTTTCTCAAGAGTTCTATCTTTTGGTTTTATCTCCTTCATTGGTGTCCTTTGCATCATCTGCCTTGGTGTTCTCATTCTTGTCTTGAGTTTCCACATATTTGTCCTTATCTCCTTCTATAACCTTGTTAGTGTTGGTTACATCTTGAGTATCTCTAGTTTTTCACTGACCATCAGTGTTGTCTTTATTTTCTTCTTCTCCTGCATCCTTTGGAATTTCCTTGTCAGGTGATTTACTCGTTTCTTGCATGATATTGATAGCTTGTATCAATATTGGCAATTTGCCTGGAATGTTCACCTGTGTACTATCAATTATTGTGTCTTTATCATTGGTTGTATCTTTTGCAATAGTGACATCTTCATCCTTATTGATTTAATCTACTGGGTCATCGGTAATTTTGATGACATTGGTATCCACAACATTGTCATTTGTGGTATCATCCCATGTATCATCTGCTACATCTGCAGTCTTATTCCTTGTTGTATCATCTTCTTATTTATCCAACTCAATGGATGTATCATCATGAGTTTCCTTATCAACATCTTTTTGTTGAAGGTCTTTGTCGGGGTTGTCTTTCTCAACTGTTATGTTCATGATTTTGCACCATTTCTTAGGGTTGTCCTGTTCAAGTTCAATCAACTTGCCTTCAAGAAATTTATATTCCCTTAGCTTTGGTTAAAATTCCTTCTTGTGTTTCTCCATCATCTCATCTATCTCTACCTTTTTAGATTGAGGTGGCATTAGAGAAAAAAGTACTCTCTCTGATTTCTTTCTCATTTGTCAAAGCAAATGTCCAACGGGTGGATAATCTATCCAAGAATTCTCGTGGAGCATAACTTCCTTCAAATTGCATGGGTACATATTTGAAGTTATACATTTTAGCTATCATGGCTTCCTCATTTTTATTCTGACCTTGATTTCTTTTCCCCCATTTCCTAATGTGTGGATCTGTAATGGATCCATAATTTGCAATATAAACACAAATGTCATCAATAGTGTCAAGTTCTTTTACCTTGACATTTTTTGCCTCTAAGGCTTCATCTTGCTCGCTATCTTCTATGTCCTCTCAAAATCTGATGTATTTTCTACCCTTCTTGTTTTGTCCTCTTTTCGGTGCTGGAGCTTTTCTTTTATAAGTCCTAACCTTTCCTTTCTTAAGAGGTGAAGGAGTAGACTCTTTAGACATTTGGCTTCTAGTCCTTGAAGTAGCTGTAGTTCTTGGTTTCTTTGATGGTGGAGGAGGTGGTGAATTAGACTCTATTTCCTCAGAGTCATTCTTTTCTTCATCTTTACTGACAGACACCTGTTCTTCAGTTTCCTCCTCTTGTTCAATTTCTTCATCCTGCTCAGCTTCTTCCTCATCTACTGATAGAATCTTCTTGAGATTCTTTACCATTTTGTCCTTCTTTTTGACTATCTTCTTGACAACTAGGTCTAATTTAATTCTTGACTTGGCCTCTTCATATGTGCCAAACCTTGGTTGCTTTTTGTCTAGTGGTTCATTGATTAAGGCATTAATTGCCTTTGTTGCAAGATCAATGTTGATCTCATATTCTAGTGGTTGCAACCATGTTGTCCTTGCTATTGTAGGTTTGATATAAGTATGATATGTGTCAACCATGAAGCATATCTCATTTTTATATTGCTCGATGAGTTGCTCGGGTATTCTTACCCTCTTTTACATTTGGTCTTCGAATACATTAAAGTATTCATCCATGATTGTTTCAAATTTATCTCCCACTGTAGCTATGTGCTCACTGATTTGCATGGTGACCAGTTTGGTGTTGTCCCATTTCACATCTCCTACCAATGGGAACTTTTCTTGAAAATAGAATAAAATACACATGATTAGTGAGCCAAACTTATAGATGTTTGACTTTGCATTCCTGGTTGTCTTTAGGTTGTCCTTCAACTGATTCAGGAGTAGCTTGGATAAGTCCAACTATGTACCTTTCTTCACAATTTTGTAGGTTGTGTCCACAACACTTGATGCAATACTATTTAATCTGCTAGCCTGGAAGAATTTGTAACCCAATACACATGCACCAAACTTAATCTCATCATTCGTTATTGTTGTTACATTCAACCCACGACCATCCCATTTGGCTCCAGTCATCTTTTCGGTCTCTGCCTTTGGTGGATGCTTTAGTGCCTTTACTTTATCATTTATAGGGTAATCGGTGACTGCATGGATGACATCTCAGGTGATTGCCTTCGATTCATCCAACCATAACTTGTTGTTATGCATTCTTCTTAGTACTAACCAAATCCGATCAATTTTGAAGACCTTTGGAAACTTAAGGGCATTGGTAGGCCCTTTTACCTCAATGTGTTTGTGTTCTTCCTTAAGTTTTCCATCATCATTACAAAGCTTCTTGTAAGCTTCTTCTACCTCTGACATTTCAATCTTTGCAATCTTGCAGTGTATGAAGGATCAGATGTCTTCAACCAGCAAAACCCTAGCTAGAATGCGCAAAAATGAACCAACCTCATTGGGTTGTGAGGCAACCTTTGGAAGGATCTTATAATTGGGTTCCTCACATGTGTTCTTGATGAATTTGAACTCATCTTTCTTTGCATTCTTAGATTTCATGGAACGTGAAGTTGATGCCATTTTCAAAAAAATAGGGCTTCTATGTAAATGAATGAAAATGGAGTTGTCAGTCTTGAAGAACTTACTTTTTGTGCTTGCAAAGATCTCTAAATTTATTTGGAGTGCTTGGAGGTTGAGTCGTGATCACTCTATAGCTTGGTTGCTTTCTGCTCAAAAATTGCCTTTGCTCTCTCTGCTCTGGGTGTTATGACAACTGAAACATTTTGATTCCCTATTTATAGTCAATGCCCTAAAACATGTATCATAAATGCTCACCAACTCATCGGTGTCTAAAGATTGAGTTCGTCGGTGAAGACTTTACTTCCATTGGTGACACTTACAACATTTCAGAGCATTCAATGTTTACTTTACTTTTATCGATAGGTTTCGGTGACATAGACAACTTGTTCATGTGCTTGTTTACCGACGCGGCTCAGTCAATACTAACAAATTTTGATTTTAATCGATGCTTCTCGGTAAATGTAGGCAGTCTTCACTTTTAAGTGTATACCGATGGGTTTCAGTATATATATACCTGAAGGTATAACTCTTTACATATTTTAACAAGTATAACCATGGTGCATATTTTTTATTCTAATTTGGAATTATTTCATCATATTATGGAACTAATGTAAAGTAATAGCTTAGGGTTAATGTTGTTCCATACTTACTTGTTCTGCTTAGGTGGGGTTGGTGATGTCACCAGATCCATTGGATGGGGTATCAGCATTTGCATTACTCGTTCCAACTTCCTCATTGCTTGAACATTTTCTCCACATCTTGTCTCTAACCCTCCAGCTATCTTCAATGGTGTTTCCATTGGGATATGTGCTTGTCTCTGTCATTCGATCTCTGCAATCTTTCTTGAGATGACCAACTTTGTGACAGTGTAAGTATGCCATTCCGGGGTTAGTCCAGCCTCTAGACTTTCTAGTCCATAGTCTCATACAGTTTGCAGCAATGTGACCATATCTTCCACATGTTGTACAATTCTTCCAAGTATTGTAGTCCCAAACATACTGATTACTGACATTCTTCGGTTGATATGGAGTTTCTTGACCTTTAGGCTTCCATGCTTGCTTTTTCTTTTTCCAGCATTCAAGACTTGTGTGACCATTTATTTTTCATGTAGGGCAGTATTTGTCCATGTAGGTTTCCTTCTTTGGTTGATCCATCTTAGACTTACATTCATATGCTTTATGTCCTTTCTTGTTACATTTATAACAGAATCCTATGAATGATGATGTAGATTTAGGAATACCTTTTATTTTGCCTCTGCATACATTTGATGTGTGACCTTGCTTTCCACATTGTTTTCAAGTAATATTTCTTGGTCTTGGATTTTCATAGACATTCTTTGAATTGGGTTGATTTGATGATTCTCCATTTTTGGTAAAGCCTAGACCGTTGTTGTTGGTGATTCTTCATTTTTCCTTCTATAAAATCATCCATTCTTTTATTTCTCTCTTCACCCATTCTGATAACTTCATTATGTTGTTGCTCAATTCTAACCTCGTGCTTTAGTTTTTCATTCTCCTCTTAGTTCACTGATAATTTGTAATCTTTCAATGAGTTCAACATTCATTATGTTTGCTTCTTGACTCATAAGAATAATCTGATTTGTAAGCTCATGGTGATGCTCAACATGTCTTTGAATTTCTAACTCCTTTTCTTGTATTTTCTCTATAATCTTCCTCCTATCATCAGTAGCTAGTGTTCTTTCTATTTCATCTTGTCTAGCAGAACTCATCACATCAATCATTCTTACCATCTGGGTCTCTTGACCGATTTGCAGCATCTTTATTTGCTTTGGCAGATGTTGATTGATCTCCTTTAGGTTTGTGATGTTCTCTTCTAATGTATCTGATGCTTTGCTTGCATTTGATCCTGAAGACTCAAAGAAATCTAGAATATCTTCTTCTTGATAATCCTTTTCATTTCTGCAAGTTTCCATACCTTTTCTTTCGTCAAGCAACTGTCTAATGCTGATTCTAGCTTCTTTATACTGTTCATAGAACATCTGAATTTCAAGCTTTTTTTTCTCAATATTTTTATCAAGTTTGTAATTCTCCATTGTATGATCTTTTATCTTAAGCCTTTAAGCTTTCCAAGAAGAGACTTAGCTCTGATGCCAATTTTTGGGTTTAATGGGAAGTAGTACTAAGAGGGGAGGGGTGAATTGGTACCTCTAAAACTTTTTCATATCCTTTAATCAATTAACCTTTGTAATCAATTGCATATCCATTCAATCTGATCTACACTATCTTTGTGTGAGTTATATCAATTCATAATATAATAAACATGTGATTCATTCATAGAAACATTCATGAACATAATTGACACATAACACAAGATATGATATCGCAGAAAACTCCTGTTAGGAAGTAAAAACTGCGGTGGGGATGATACCCACAAAACTTCACTATCTACAAAATGGAAGGGGTCGATTGAGGCTTACAATTTTGATCACTTCTGATGATCTAGCTTGTTAGGAGTATCGATGGAGACCTATTAAAGTCTACTCTATTAAGAGCTTTTTGCAACATTGTTAAGTGTGCACTCGGTTAGAAGATTTGATATTGGACTGTTAAATCCACCTTTCTTGAAAGGAATTTTTACACTTTGCTCCACTTGTTAGAATGATAGAAAATTACAAATTGACCTGGTAAAGCAATCTCCTATTGCTGATACAGATCCTATGTAGTTCACATAAAAATATTATCACCTTAATTGTGATTGAATAATACCTTTGATTATCGGTTTCCTTTGTTCTTGCTTCTTCTAAACAAATTCTTGTTTTTTTGTTCTGGTTCTTGAAACTCTCAATTCAATCCATAGATGTGTTTGTTCTATTCTCCTCTCTCTTACACACACATTCTAAAGAATGATTACATCATCTATTTATAGATGGATTCACTTCATCGAGTTGTGATAAAAACAATGTTAACTCTAAGATCAGGTTTACAACTTCCACATAGATCTCCTAGTCTATGTGTTTTAAATCAGTTAGATTAATTGAAACACTTACATTAATGTTTCTTGTCCCTAAAGAAATGGATTTAAAAATAATTAAATATCCTATAAATAGAATACCCTTGCTTTATCTGATGTGGAAGTCAGATCCACTTTTTGCGGGTTACAACTGACTTTTGGTTATGCCTGTCGGTCATGCTTGACTGTCCTTCAATTTTTACTGTAGGTTGCACTATATCTATTTTATTAGTCTGCACTATAAATTGCATTTCAGGTTCCTCTGTTGGGTTCCAATTTATCTTTCTGTATTGTGATTTTCAGTTTACACACTACCTTGTGTCATCGGTTCTCTTTGTACTTAGTCATTTTTGGTGATCTTCTAATCTGATCTTCTGTTTTCTCTTTACTATCTTTCGGTGTAAGCTTACCAAAAGTTTTGTTTGTATACTAATGAAAAATTAATGTCATCAGAATTAACTATAAGGAATTCTTTAATTAACTTAGAGTTAATATGACGTTAATATTTAAATTGAGATTATGAAATTCAAGTTATTAAAATATGATGGAGGAATTGAGATTCCATTATTACTGTATAGTCAGAAAATGGAAGCACTTCCATTATAGACTATTTTAGCCCTCCGAGTAAGTGGTTTGGGGTCATGTAAAGCACCTTGAATGGGTCTCTGACTTGGATCTGGCTTTCCCCCTGTTCTGCCCCATTTCCCACTTTTCTCTGGCCTGTTTCTGGCATCCTAAACTACAAACCTGAGAATAAAGTCCTCAGGGTCAAAACTAACCTTTTTGGGTCAAGGTTGACCTTGATTTCATGATTCCAAGGTTTTCGGATGCTAGGCTTCAGAAAGGTTTAATTCCTTCTTTCAGGTCGGCTATTTCAGTCTTCAAAGCAACGAATCTTGAAATTATATTTAATATAGGTCCACTTCTAGGGATATAGGTCTAATTGGAATTTAATTCTCCCATGTAGGCCTCTCTAGAAGATTGTGCCCTGGATTCATATATAAGGAAGCCTTCTCCTCTCACTTTCTCTAAGACTCAAGAAGTGAAATCTAAGTGTGAAGGACAAGTTAAGAAGCAAGATTTGAAGCAAGCTAAATATCTATTGAAACATTTATCTACTCTCAAGAATCCAAGCATTCATGCACTTTCAAGCACTCAATTCATCAAGGAGATCCATTGATAGCCATTGAAGGATTCAAGCTCTACGAAGCCCTCTTGTTGAAGATTTCTCCATCCACATTCCTCCAAGCCTCTTCCTATTCCAATATCCATTCAAGATTGGTGTTAAAGATCTACAAGAGATTTATTTGAGACATTATTCATCTAAAAATCTACATTCTACATCTATTTGGTGCATACATACTTGTGGATCCATGAATTCGAATCCGCCACAAGGGTTTCTATACAAGGAAGGTGAATTTGTTCATTTACTTTGTTTTAATTGTGCAACTTCAATTATACTTTGAGGTTAATTCCAAAACCAGGGTTTGACCAAGGTAAACCTCTTCACCAACAAACAAACCATTTTTCTTGCAGGGATAGGTTCAGAACAATGAATTGGAGTGCAGATTCAGATACCCTTTTTGACAAACTATCAGGATCTAGAAACAAATTTTATGTCAGATATTTTGGGTCAGAATCGACATCCTGTTCTAGGTTAGAATCAGAGATTCTGGGTTAGATTCAAAAATTATGGGTCAAAGGTGACATTCATTTCTGCATCAGAATCGACATTTTGTTCTGGGTCAGAATTAGAAATTTTGGATCAAAGGTGACATTCGTTTTTGGGTCAAAATTGGAACTGAGTCAAATTTGGAAAATATTTCTGGGTTTTCTTCATCTCTACATTTCTATTCCAGATCCAATTGCAGATTTTATAGAAACTCAGTGTAGACACCCAAAAACAACATTCTTCAAATCTGTAGCATTTTGAGGTTAGTAATTGTCTTCAATTTATTTCAATTAAAGTTTTAAATCTTCCTAAATCTATCACACACTCTCTTCTATAAAATGGAATCTAAGGTTTTCCTCTTTATTCCCATTTCCAATCTATTGATTCATTTATGCATTGATCCTTTCTTTGGGGTTAATCAATTTGGATCCTCCCCTTTATGAAATTTGGGATTAAAAGGAACATCTTATCTTCCTCACACATCATGAACACATAACAATCATCACATTCAATATATACATAACATACATTCATTTTTATATCTTACATTTTGGTGAACCCGCGATAGACAACTCTTTCTTTTTTGGTGTTAGATTTACATTTTTATGTTAGATATTGCATGCATATTAGATTAGCTTTCTTTTATGTTCTTGCATTTACATTTCAAAAATTAAAAATTAAAATCTTGTGTTTCCTAAATTAGTTCATTTGCATTGCATTGGTGTATGAGATTTACTACTTCTAGTCCTACTTATAGTATCTCGATTAGAAGAAGTCATATACTTATGGGTTCCTTTGATCTTGAGTGTTCCTCTCCTTTCCTTCAGATCCTAGATGACAATTTGACCACCCATGATTCTAATCCTTCTATGGAGCATAACTCTTCTCACTCATCACATGATGAGGATGATGCTTTAAGAGTTCCTCCTGAACAAGTCCAAAATCTTTCAACAGAACTAGATAAAATGGGAAATTGGCTTATTCAAGAAAACCATAATCAAGATTTCATCCAAGATATAGAGGCTCTTAAGAAAGTCCTTTGTGATAGTGATCAAGGTGTTAATCTCTTGCGTGGTATCACTCATCTTGTGCATTTGAATGTTAAACCTTTAGCTCAAGAGGCTCAAGATCTAGGATTCACTCCTCTTGTCACTAGTGGGAAACCTTCTTCCATTCCTTTACCTAACATTCCTACTTGAACTCCTCCTTTAATGACTACATCTCTTCCAATTTCATTTATTCCTGTGAGTGTTCCACTGGTGTCTCTACCTACCTCACATAATTCTTACCATAGTGTTCCTTTTACCTATTCCAATCCTCTTCCAACAGTGGTTCCAAGTGTTTCACAGGTTGTGTCTTCCATTCATGCCACTTTCTACACTTTTCCTAGTGTTCCTAATGTTTCTATGTCACCTATTTCTTCTAATGATTCCACAATCATTAGTTTGGCTCAAACCGTGTCATCTTTACAACAACAACTTGCATCCTTAACCAAATCCAAGTTTAGCATTCCTACATGTGACATGGGTAGTCCTTTATCCTTAGATATTATTCATGCTACTATCCCTCAACAAGTCGAGATGCCTCATCTTGAGAATTACAATGGTAAGGGAGATCTTGTTACTCATGTTAAAATATTTCAAATCCTTTGTAGTGATTATGCTCATGTCCATAGGATTTTAGCTAAGTTGTTTTCTAGAAATTTTCATGATAAGGCCTTGCAATGGTATTGTTCTTTACCTCCTTATTCTATTGATTCTTTTCCTAAACTTTCTAATACCTTTATCCAGCAATTCCAAAATAACATTGGTCCGCAAGTTTCCTTAACTGGTTTAATGCATTGTAAACAAAACACTAAGGAAAAATTCATTGATTTTATTGGTAGATTTAAGCATTTGTCTGCTCAGATTTCTTATCATGTTCCTGATATTGATAATCAGCATATGTTTATTTCAAATTTACAAAAGGATATTAGAGATAAGATTCTGCTTACTGAATTTACCTCTTTTCAACAAATTTGTGCAACACTTCATCATTATCAATTACAAGTGAGTCAATTTGAGAGCAACACTCCAATGGCTCCTATTCTAGTTGATAAGAGTGACACCGCTCCTAATACTAATAAGTTTCAAAAACCTAAGAACTATTTCAAGATCAATAAACAGATGAATGCAGTCACTGATAAAGTTGTTGTTGCATCCAATAATGCCACTTCACTGCTTTCCATATGAATCATATGTTTACTCCTCTCTATGAATCTTTACATTCCATTATGAGTAGGTTGTTAAGTGCTAATATGATTACCTTGCCTCATATTCGACCTCTTCTCCCTACTACAATGGCATCAAAATCCTTTGATCCTAAAGCTTTTTGTCAATACCATCGACATAATGGCCATGACACTGAAAAATGTTATTCTCTAAAGCATAAGGTTCAAGACTTAATCAATTCTAATGCTTTATCCATTGAAATTTTTGATGGTAATGGGAATAAACTTGTCTCTCCTCCTAATCAAAACCTTCAAATTTATACAAATCCTTTACCTATACATGATACTAATATCATTGTTCAACCATCTTCTGTGGATATTATTTACGATTCAAAGATGGATGATCTCAATCACATTGTTAATCATGTGGAGAGCATTGTTTCATCTCAACCTACTGTTCAAGATCCTTGGCCTCCACTTAAACTTTAAGTTCCACCTAAACCTCAGAAAAAAAACTAAGGATAAATGACCTAGGGAACTCTCAATCACCTTTGATAATTCTGAGACTATTAAGGCTCCCGATGGTCCCCTTTATATTTATGCTAGGATTGCTAAGATACCTATGCATATTTTTCTTGTTGATCCCACATCTTTAATAAATGTCATTACTGAGGAAAACCTTTTTATGAAAAACCTACAACGTAATTGCTATGATACATCTGATGCATGTATCCAAAATTGTAATGGTTTTCTCTATCCTTCACATGGTTCTATTAACTTTCCCATTGAACTTTGTGGTAAATTTGTAGATACTACCTTCATTGTCATTCCTACTTCTGATCATTTTCAAGTAAAATTTGGTTTTCCTTGGATAACTGACATGCATGCCATTGCTTCTCCTATTCGTAAGTGTATTAAGTTCATTCATAATGGAGAAGTGAAAACAATTAATCATAGTTTGTACCAACCTTCTAGGCCTAGAGATTGTGTTACTCTTGATTTATTTTGGCCTTCATTACCTAATTCATGTCCTCCTCACCCTGATAACCTTTTTCGTTCATATCAAGCCTATAAACATCGCAAGATTGTCAAGTTAAGCATGCCTCAGATAGATCTTAACCATTGTCTTTTGCCCACTACTTCTATACCTCATTTATTCATTACTTCTAGCTCTATTACTCAACCTCCCAGTGTCGCTTCTTAGCCTATTGTGAATCCTACCAATCCTCCTATAGAACCTGTGAAGGAACCAGTTGTCATTCCTCCTACTTCTCAAAATGTGTAAAATAAAGTGAAACGTAAAAAAATTGCTAATGAACGTCGTAAGAAGCATAGGGCTAATGCTAGGGCACGTGCCTTTGTTCTTCAAAATTCTTTACCTTCTTTCCACCAACCTGTTCCGGATGTGTTGGAGGAAGTTAATGTTCATAATGATGTTAAGATGAATGATTATGATGATTCTATTCGCATCTTAGATCCTATTTTAATTAATCTTGATGAGGAGGATACTCTTGATGATCTTATTGATCCCAGTGATGAATATGAGACCATCGATATTGATACTAATTTACCTCATATGATTTCAACTCCATTGATAATTACACCTAGTATCAAACATTGTGATTCTCAAGAGGATCCTTGTTTGGAATTGTCTATTATTCCTACTATGTTGGATATAGTCCCTCTTGCGAGTTTCCCACCTTCCCTAAATGATATAAACCGAGATAGGGAGAGTAGGCGATGCACTTGATTGGATTGTCCTTCATGGTAACCTTTTATGTGTTTTCCTGTTGTATTGTGATTCTCCCGTAATGTATTTGCTAAATGTTTGTTAGATTCTTTTATATGACCCTTGTTACTTTGTTGGTGCAAGGTGATAAAGGAATCAAGACTGTTGTACAATTCATCTATATGTATCTTTACTCATATATATGTTGTTTTCATGTTATATTGTACTTGTTCTATTATTCATAAATGTTTTCCTTGTGTAGTCCACTTGGATCTGCAACATGGTAGCGTCGATTCTTTTCGGTCTCCATGTTATGGTCTGAAAAGATTCTTCTTTGTAACTCTTGTATTTTCTTTCCTCCATTATGATTGTAGTTATACTTTCTTTGGGGAATGATGTCAATTCATTTGCAATAATATCATATCTATATATACATATAATCTTATGATCATACTGACCCCACAGTAGGTAGATCTGTTCTGTGTTCTTTGTATGTTTATGTGGTATTTCCCTTGATTTGTCTTTGTTTGGGGGCATTTCGTAGTGGAAACATAATCATTAGAGTTATTTATGTTTCTGTTAAAGCCATTTCTCCTGTTAAAGTGTTAGAAATAACTTTAACATGGGGGTATATGCTCTACTCACTTTTTGCACACATGCACTTTCAAAATATTTTCAAACTTAAAACTTTTTCCCTTTATGGATTAAAGAATAATCCTTAAAGCTTGGATTTTTACCTTATAGGATCTCTTGATCCCTCCAATTTAAATTTATACGGATCTCTTGATCCCTCCAGTTTCAATTTACAATATTTTGATCCCTTAAGGTTGAAAGGCATCCTTAAGATCGGATCTCCCTGATGGGTTGACTAGTGAGTAGCCACATTCACTTGGTGGTTCGACTCCATCTTTCCAGTTGCACTGTTTCCTTGTGTGACTCACAATGGGACATAAGTTCTCATTGGGAGAGGTAATTACACCCTTTCTCTTTTTCTCTTTAACTGGTGATATCTCTCTTATCGTGATCTTATGGTTGATAAAGACTTAATTCCCTAGGGGCTTGAGGATTCCTTTGTCCCTTTTGATTTCAATAAGATTATATTTTCTTCATGATCTCCTTTACCAAGAGTTTGCATCGAGTCCATACTCATGCTAAAGTGGGGGCTAAATGTATAGTCAAAAAATGGAAGCACTTCCATTATATACTGGTTTATCCCTCCGAGTAAGTGGTTTGGGGTCATGTCAAGCACCTTGAATGGGTCTCTGACTTGGATTTGGCTTTCCCCATGTTCTGCCCCATTTCCCACTTTTCTCTGGCCTGTTTCTGGCATCCTAAACTGCAAACCTGAGAATTTTGACCTTAGGGTCAAAATTGACATTTTTGAGTCAAGGTTGACCTCGACCCTGACCTAGGTCAAAATTGACCTTGATTCTAACCCAAGGTCCAGATTTCATGATTCCAGGGTTTTTAGATGTCGGGCTTCGAAAAGGTTTAATTCCCGCTTTCAGGTCGGCTGTTTTGGTCTTCGGAGCAACGACTCTTGAAATTATATTTAATATAGGTCCACCTTTAGGGATATAGGTCTAATTGGAATTTAATTCTCCTATTTAGTCCTCTCTAGAAGATTGTGCCCTGGATTCATATATAAGGAAGCCTTCTCCTCTCATTTTCTCTAAGACTCAAGAAGTGAAATCTAAGTGTGAAGGACAAAGAAAGATTTGAAGCAAGCTAAATATATATTAAAGAATTTATCTACTCTCAAGAATCCAAGAATTAAATCACTTTAAAGCACTCAATTAATCAAGGAGATCCATTGGTATCCATTGAAGGATTCAAGCTCTATGGAGCCCTCTTGTTGAAGATTTCTCCATCCACATTCCTCCAAGCCTCTTCCTATTCCAAGACCCATTCAAGATTGGTGTTGAAGATATAAAAGAGATTGATTTGAGACATAATACATCTAATATCATACATTATACATCTATTTGGTGCATACATACTTGTGGATCCATGGATTCAAATCCCCCACAAGGGTTTCTATACAAGCAAGGTGAATTTGTTCATTTTCTTTGTTTTACTTGTGCAATTTTAATTATAATTTGAGGTTAATTCCAAAACTAGGGTTTGACCAAGGAAACCCCCTCCCCCCAAAAAAAAAACCATTTTTCTTGTAGGGACAGGTTTGGAACAATGAATTGGAGTGTAGATTCAGATACCCTTTTCGACAAACTATCGAGATCCAGAAACAGATTTTATGTCAGACATTTTAGGTCAGAATTGACATTTTGTTCTGGGTTAGAATCGAAGATTCTGGATTAGAAAAAAAAATTGTGGGTCAAAGGTGACATTCATTTATGGGTCAGAATTGACATTTTGTTTTGGGTCAAAATCAGAAATTTTGGGTCAAAGGTGACATTCATTTTTGGGTCAAAATTGAAACTGAGTCAGACTCGGAAAAGATTTTTGGGTTTTCTTCATCTTAGCGTTTCTGTTCCAGATCCAGTTGCAGATTTTCTAGAAACTTAGTGTAGACACCTAAAAATAGCATTCTTCGTATCTATAGCATTTTGAGGTTAGTACTTGTCTTCAATTCATTTCAGTTAAAGTTTTTAATCCTCCTAAATCTATCACACACTCTCTTCTATAAAATGGAATCTAAGGTTTTCCTCTGTATTCCCATTTCCAATCGATTGATTCATTTATGCATTGATCCTTTCTTTGGGGTTAATCAATTTGGATCCTTCCCTTTCTAAAAATTGGGATTAAAAGGAACATCTTATCTTCCTCACATGTCATCAACACATAACAATCATCACATTCAATATATACATAACATACAGTCATTTTTATATCTTACAATTACATGAAGATTTTGAAGGGGATTAAGACCCTATTGAGCCATTATATACTGATGACTAATATATGGATATGCAATTGAGACTTGGTTAGGGAAAGTCCCTACCAAGAAGAGGAATGGGCCTAATTAAGGTCAGCCTGTATGACCTAAGGATGCGCTCCAATGGATGACAATGAGATTAACCAAAGGACCACGTTGGATTGAGATCTTCCAAGCCAGAGGGTCCTTACCAAGGTTATAAGCCTGACTTGGTAGACTTCACTTAGGAGTCCTAAGGGATGCTAGTGTAGAGAACCTCATGAGCACAAAGAGGGTCGCTTGGATGACCTAGGACATTGGAAGTATAACATGACCTTAAAGGTCATTGAATAATGTAACAAGGCCATTTGAGTCATTTGATGTAATAAGAATGTAATAGAGGTGCAAAGGTATATAATGTTGCAAAAATATGCAGAAGATGTATTATTGTCAAAGTTGGCAAAATAGGCATATAAGGGTCACTACATAAGAGCTAATGGCATAAAGGGTAGTACTAGGGGTGGTTTAGCATTTTAGAGTCTTTTAAGAACCATTTACAAAGTATTTAAAGAAATAATACATGTAGTTGTCGAGTTGACAATATTTTACAAGTTTTTGTAATTGACAAATTAGGAGGGAAGTCGATTTCAACTGCTTGCAGTCAGTTTGAGGGTAGTTGGTTAAGGTGGTTGGTTGGTTCACATAATTGGGTGAAGCATTTATATATTGTAAACTATCCCAAAAGGGAAGAGGGGAGTCAGTGTAATAAGTTTGAGACAAATAAAGTGGTGTTTTATGCATATCTTCATATTCTTCCAGTCTTAAAAGTTACTTTTTGGTGCTTGTGTACTATCTTTATGTTGTTGGTTTGAGGATATACTTATTTGGCATGTTTGGGTATTTAATCCATAGTATTATGGAACTGGTGGTACCCCTTTTCATTCAATTTTAACTAAGACATTGTTGTTTCTTGTTAACTATCAAAACCTTAGTTAGGGTATAAAGTGGCATCTACAATAGTTTCATCCTATTCCACGTATCATCTACCCCCATGGTTGGAAGGGAGATGGGGAAGAATGTAATTTATCTGTCCCTAGAGTTGTAGAGGGCCATGCATAAAAGTGTAAAAGTGTTGATCTAGTAAGAAGAAGATTATGACTGTTTCTGGGATAGTGATACATAGATAACAGTCAAACAATGTTCTATCCATATGGTAGGTGGTTTAGAGATGGCTAGGAAGGCCATGAGAGGGATTATTGGAAGGTGTTGTATGTTTTCAAGTCTCTAAGTGACATATAATCCAAATTAGAGAGTTGAACCAAGGGAAGTCATAGAATTGAGAACATTGTTACAGTAGGACAATAGTGTTTGAAGCTTGTTTTTTTCATTGGTCATGCAATATTTAATTATTCAAGGACAATACTGGTGTGTGGGTAGAGCCTTAGGAGGTTTTTCAGGGTGTTAAAGTTCCCTATTGCATTTAGGGGTTTATGGGCCCATTGCTTGGAGGAGGTTTAAGGTGACTGTCCCAAAGTTACATACCTACTGTCTTTAAGAACAATGAGAAGTATTAGTGCTTTAAGACCAAGTGGGGAAAAGGATTGAATACTTTGAAGAAAGGGCTAAGCATTCTACATGTTTCTAGGGTGTAGGGGAATTAAAAACCAAAGGATAATCTCAAGTCAAGAGCCTATAGAGGGTTATGTAGAAGGATTGTAAGAGAGCAGTCTCAAGTAAATGAAAGAGGGTCAATGTTTCTATGATTAGTGATGGGATTATGTTTAGTATGTGGAGCCTAATGGGAAAGGTACCAGTATTGAAGAAGGAATGACCATTGAGAGGTCTTGAGAGTGGGTGGGTCCATGAGTGTGATCCTAGGTTGGAGGATTAGAGAAGTGCTTTCACAAGCAAATATTCTCAACTCTGCATCAGATGTGCTCCAGAGGATGAAAAAAAGAATGACCTAAGGGCCTCTTTGGGATAAAGTCCCTTAGAAAAAAAGATGTTCCTTATTAAAGGTTATGAGCCTGACTTGGTAGAATTTTATTACGAGGGGTTAATAAGGGGTAAATAACTAGATAGATTTCTTATATGATGTTTATATGTTGATGGTTTTTATTACTTTCTAACAACTCATTTCAGGTTCACACAATTAATAATTAACTGGGAAGCAAGGGACATTACACTTGTGGTGTATTAGAAGATAGGCCATCTATAATATCTTCAATTAATTGTTCAGTAGAAGCAAGTTCTTCTATTGTCACCTCCTCTTGAGTAGTTTCTATCGGTTTGTGTTCTTTTATTTTCTCCTTCATGATTGAGACTATCTCATCATGAACTTCTCGAGACTCATCAATTAATATTCTACATACTCTAGCTTTCATTTTGAATCTAGGTTTCATTGCCTCAACTAAAAGTTTTACATCTTCAATAGGCAATTTAGGCTTCAATAGGATTAAAGCTTGCTCCATCATTTCTCTATCTTGGTTTAGAGCATATCTCCATCTAGTCTGAATCCTTTTATATAGTGAATCAAGTAAAATCTTATGTAATTCACTAAGTGCTCTACAAAACTTATGCAGACTGAAAACAATAGCATATTCAATCTTTAGTTTATTTGCATCATCAAAATTCTCATAGCTCTGGCTTGTATCAATCACACTACCATATTCCCTTATACTCTCTGCTATGGCCTCTGCAGACAAATTTCTCTAAGTCCTAGGATTCACTGACTTCTCAGTAGTCATGCAGACTATTTTTTATTTCTTTCCACTAGCCTTCAACTTTGCTTGTTCTGTGTCTGAATAGGTCTTAGGTTCATCCACTTCAACAATAGGCTTCTTTTCTCTTTATCCTTGGACTCTTTGTAGCCATGATAAATTCCTTTCTTTCTTGTGTATGTTATTTGTTCTGTCACAGGTATTTTATCTACTTCCTTCTCCTTCTCCTTCTCCTTCTCCTTCTCCTTCTCCTTCAGCACTGTGGAACTCCTTGTAGTTCTCTCTATTTCCTTAACGATTGTAAGAGTAATAACCTATACACCATCTTTTTCTATAGCAACAACAAACATCCCAGCTTATTCAGCCTCAATTTTCTTCCCAATCTTACTCATCATATCTTTTGTAATGCCACTTTTCTTGGGTAAATCATCAAACTTTTTCCTCAATCTTCTCTCTATCATAGGTGCCTCAAACTGTGAATGAATCTTCAAATATGTTTCTTCATAAGCACCAAACCTAGGTGTAGTGACATCAATCAAATTTTCCAATAACTCATCAGCATGAAGTGACACAATATCACCATCAACTTCATAACCCATCAGTAAAGCCCAAGAAGATCTTGTTTGTACCGCTTGCAACATGCATGTATCGGTATCCACAATAAAACATATATCATTTTTATATTTTTAAACAATATCGGTTGGAATACGTTCCCTCTCATGCATTCATTTATGAAAATCTTTAAAATAACCCCACATTGTATTGTTGAAGTTATTTCCTAACATCCTAATGCATTGTTTAATTTGTACAACTACAAGTCTATCGATTGACCATTGAATCTGACCAATACCAGGAAAATGATTATGCACATAGAAGAATATAAATACCAGTAGTGAACCATACTTGGAAGATTATTTATTGTCCTTCTTGATTATTTCCATGTTCACAAGGAGCTAGCCTCTCATGACCTCACACAAGTCGTATCAAGCATTTTATTTTATCATCTGATAGGCTGCATGAATTCCTCCACCAGGCACACTGTTCAATCGAATTGAGTGATAAAATTTGTAACCGATCACCATCGAAGCAAACTTCACTTCAACATATTCAATGTCATTGATTGTCATAACATGTTGATCTTTCTTAGGCTTAATAAGGAGAGTGACCTCACCAACTGGAATAGTTCTTAGAATAGGTACATCACCGGTCACACACAACCCAGTCACCGCATGGATAATCTCCTTTGTAATCTTGTGCATTCTTTCATGCCATGGGAAATAATTGTGGATACAACTCAATACATATCTAATCCAATCGGTTTCAAAATAATCAGGTAATTCAACAATATATGTGAAACCCTTATCAATAAAATGCTTATGCTCATCCTGATAAGGCGTATTAATGCCATATTTTAGAATCCCTAGGATAGATTTTACTAAGATCTTTCCCTGCTTTCATCATACTTTTCCAAATACTTTTTACTCATATTTGTTATTATGTGGCATGCTTCCACCATACCTATGTTACGGTTAAGACACTTAAAATATGCTATGATTGGATGGAAATGCTATATTACTTACTTTGGAATTATGGTTATGTCTCTTTGAAATGAATTAGCTATTTAAACATAAATGATGTATGCATATTTTGGTGTTTGTTATCATGGATGTCTCTACACTAACATCTGGAGTGCAACATATCAGTTTAGAAACTATCGCCTTGACCGGGTAAAATGCACCCATGCACTAGATGCTCAACCCGGTCTTGCATCAGGTGCACACAGAGAAACCTCAAGCCCAACACTAGAAAGTGGATTTGTGGTGATAAAGGTGGCAACAGTCAAGAAAAGACGGAGACAACATAATGAATTCTCTGAAGAAATCTAGGAGAGAGTGGGAAGTTAGATTTGTTGTTAAAAATAATTATTTCCTCTTTCGTGGATCTATTCTATCTCTAGTTTTATGGTTTCCTTTCATGTTTAATAGGATTGTAATTAAAGCTCTACCTATCTCATTAGTACATTTGATGCCTCTTTTCGACGGCTATGTGTCACTTTTTTGACACCTTCCCATCGGCCTAGCAACAGAGACTAGTGTTGCAGTTTTGGTGTCAGAATTAACTACAACTGTGTTGTCCATCGTTATTGCGATGGTACTAACCGTCGTAATACAAGCCGACTATGATGGTTACCACACTGTCGTTACATATTTTTAATGTCGCTATTACGACACATAGGCGTCATAATTTATGTGTCGCTAGTACAACATGTAAGTGTCGCATATCATCTGTCAATATTACGACGCGTAGGCGTCAAATGTTATCTGTCACTTTTTTAGACGTGTGATGAATTTTCTATACATGTGACATCGAGTCATCGGTAATTTTTCCACAGCCCAACATCGCAAGTATAACAAATTCGTTGCACGTCTGAAAAAAGCAATGTCTAGGTGTTGCAATACGAGCTGGCTATAATGTTAATCATGTTGTCGTTACATTTTATCTGTCGCTATTATGACACATAGGCATCACATAACTAGCATCAAAATTATGACAGTCGTGTGACAAATTTGTTATACATGCGACATCGAGCTGTCAGCAATTGTCGACAGCTCGACGTCACATGTAGTTTTTTAGTGTCGCTTTAGAGTTTTTAAGAGTTTCTCTTTGTTTCGAGAATAGTTTAACATTCTCTACTTAACAAGGCCAACCACGTGAAGGTGGAAACTCATCTGGCCCCTCCTAGGACACTCTTA